>PVJA010026292.1:0-29768 GCA_004027025.1 Myocastor coypus | reverse complement strand
AGTTTTAAAGAAATTAATGATTTCAAAAGAACATATTTCAATTTTAAAATTCAGTGAAATATGTCATGTAAAATTCACACCTACAAAACAAAAGCATTGCACTTCACATTTGTACTATATTAATTTTGATAAAGGTCTGGTGGACTAACTTCACTGTGTTCCCTTTTCAGCGTGAATAAAGCTCCAATGGTACAAAGAATGACAGAATTAAAGTGAGTCCTATTATTTCATTTTTACTTTATCGTGTGTGTGTGTGTGTGTGTGTGTGTGTGTGTGTGTGTGTGTGTGCCAGGTCACATTATGCAGCTCCAACTCAGAGATTCTCCTGTTTTTAGCCTCCCAAGTGGTGGGAGTACAGGCATGTGCCACATGCACAGGCTCCTTTATCACCTGCTCAGTGTGCCCAGGGGGCAGGGCCAGCATGTCATTTTTATAATGACTATACTATTAATTTCTGTTTAAATGTAGGGTAGTATAGTTCCACAGGAGTTAAAGATGAACACTGTAGCCAAAGGGAGCAGGAATAAATCCAAATGGTTGACAAACTTGCTCAACAAAAAGGATAAGGAGCTACATCAACATGTCTTGGAGCAAACTATTATAAAGTCAGAATTCTCCTACTTGACTTACACAAAATCTACAAAATTCTAAAAATAAATAAATAAACAATAACATTCTGTTAAATTGAAGCTCAGAAACTTATTAAAACTGAACTGTGATTTAGGTAATTGCTTAGACCTTAATGAACACAATGTTTTCCTGACATTGTCATTAGCTCATAGGGATAGAAATGAAGAGAGTGTGGAATAGGTATCACTGCAAGATTGCATTGGTAACGATTCCCAGTTCCCTCCCCTATCTGTTGGAGAGGAGCAGGAACATATGTATGAAGTTGGGAAATAGCACAATTGAAGCAGGTGTAGATTTCTTGTGTAAAAGGAATTACAACTAGATGCAAAATGAAATTCTTTATGTGAAACAAAAGAGGACTGCTCACTTCTACAAATGATACCCACCATCAAGAATACATAATTTGTAGAATTATGTCAGAAATTAAAATAACATCCTGGGACAAAAGGAAGAATAAACTCTAAGAACTCAACAGGAAAAGATGGATTTATATTAGGTGACCTTTATTCTTTTAATTATGCTTAAGAACTTCTGAAAGCATCCTTGTTTGACAGCAGTCTATCAAGCTTTCCTATATTCTGTGTTAATGAATTTTCAACCACTTTCCATAAACTCTGGTTTTTAGTGGTGGAATATAGTATGCCAAACCGACAAATGTTCAGCATGAAGTACTAACATATGATTATTTTATCAAACCTAGTTTACTGCACAAAGATAATAAAGGTAATTTTCTCCCCCAATCAAACATGAATTCATATTTTATATTTCCAATTTAATTTAGCATCTTTTTATCTTTCTTGAATAGATGGATTTTTTAACATAGTCATTCTGTTCTAACAGTATTGTCCTAGTCACAATATGTTCAAATTATAAAGTTGTCTTATACTTTCACAGGCTTTGTTTTGATTTTTGTTTTACTTTATACCTCAAATGCACTAAAATTGGCTTCTATATTTTCTTGTTCCAATAATCCTTAGCTATATTCACTGCAAGTAGTGAAATGCCAGTTGGCCATAAATAAAAAAAATAAAGAGGAGAAGAAAGGAGAGTGAGACATAGATCGTTCCTTAGTCAACTCCAAGATCAATATATATATATATATATATATATATATATATATATATATTCCCTTATAATAAGTAAACATGGACAAGGAAAGAAAAATACAACAGATGCAAACTTCTGATATTTTGCTGAACTCTTCTGGAATGATTTTCATGATTAGTAGAGACATTATCCTTATTGTCAAGAGCAGCTTCTGGGATGAATTAAAATATTTTGAGGACATTTGGATAATAATTTATTAAATTATTTTTAAAATCAGTAAATTTTCAAAAGCAAATGAGTAATTTTGTCATATGTAACCAATTCAATGAAAAATTACTGAAATCCTTTAAATTCTATCAACAATTCCACTGAAGTGCCATCTACACATCTATATTTTACAGTGCCTGTGTTCCAGAAGAACTAACTCAGAAAAGATTTAAATGTACTCCGATGATAATATATTCCATCTGTAATTTTAGAGTGACATCATTTTTAGATGTTTTCCTAACCCTTTACAAGAAAGCCTCAGGCCTTTTTACACACCTATCTGTGGAGCTATTCATTTTTAAAACAGAACAGAGTCTTCCACAAAATATAGTAAGTTCCATAAAAGCACAAATGTCTACGTGGAGTAGAACATCCACCACACAGAATTTTCAGTGTTCCGTGATATTGACAGCAAGTATCACGTCATTTTTTCTACACAAGTTTTGCCATAAATACATACCTTTAACCAGTCATTGGGCTTCCTGCTCAGACCCAGCATTCCCTTCTTTTTTAGTGAACCATGGCATGTCACAGAGGACTCCACCCCGAAGTAAGCGCTGCAATCCAATATATATATTCTTCTTCGCAGCTGGAAATACAGGCCCTCATTTTGCAAAAGTTACAAAATTTACATTTATTGGAAAGATATACTTCTTAAGAACAACATGCAGCTCTATCTAAGATCTCTTGAAATATTTTTAGTATGAAAATAAGTTATTTTTGATGTATAAAAATGATACTGGCTAGAGAGATAACTCAGTGGACTAAGTGCCTGCCTGCAAGCCTACGGACCCAGTTGGATCCCCAGTACTGTATGATCATGCCGTGCTGGCCACTGAAACTAGGACTGGTGGGGCATGACTATAATTTCAGTGCTGGGGAGGCTAAGACAGAAACACCACTGCAAGTCCAAGTTGTGTAGCAAATCCCTGCACCAAATAAATGAATAAATAAATCTTCATTTTAATTTATTTTATTAATTTTAATTTAAAATAAATAGCAATGAGAGTTTCAAAACGGGTTAGTAGAACAGTTACAATAATTAATACATTGCATACTGTTGTCTTCATAGTATTCAGAGTACAAGATGAAGACATGGTATCTGTTTTATTACTTTTAATCAGAAATAACAATGTGACACTTTCAAAACACATTAGTAGTACATTCTCAATAATTGATACAATACATATTGTTGTTCTTGTAGTAGATTACTATGAAGACATATCTTGTCTAAACAGTATTAGTACAAATCTTCTCACTGAACTAAGAGAAAGTTGCTGTATATCTATTCTATTTTTTTCACTTAAAAATGGTCCTTCATTTATATTCCCGTTTTTTTATTTGTTTCATCACAGATGAATGTTCCATTACCATTCAAATATTATAGGTGCATGAATTTATAAAAGTAACCAAATATAGTACAATAATCCATAATAGTAGTGGGTTATAAGCAGAATTGGGAATGTCAGAAGTTGTTGACTTGAGCCTTTTACTACTCAGCATATTAATATGGCTTTACTTTTTATACCTTGTGGTTAGACGTTTCTGATGGATGGTTAGGACCAAGATAAATCAAGACCTATACAACATAAAATATAACTTTTGTATCTGATAAAATCAGTCAGATCCCCTCAGGTTTCACCCAGAAATCATGTACAGTGGTTTGTAGAACTTTTGTCAGCATCAGCCATCTGGACGAATCACGGCCATTGCTTAACCAATTTGCTCTCTGTGAAAGCCTGAGAGAATGTTTTCTCTCTAGGCGACTCTCCTTAGGTACACTGTACATCATCAATCACTTTCCTCTGTAGTCTCATAATCTTGTTGAACAGAAAGTTTGGGACATAACTGAGTTATAGGATGTTACACTACAGTTTCTCTTATGTCCTGAGTCCTCACTGACCTTGAAGAGCTAGGGCCAAAATACTGGCTATCCTGTAGCTCTTCTTTATCTCTAATTTTCTGGTCTGTAAACTTAAGTTTTTAATCATCCAGAAGAGAAGATTAATGATATTGTTACCCTATAACATAGGCCCTTGAGCTTAGCATCACCATCTTTTTGAATATCAAATGCCTTAGACATAACATGGAACTGGTATTTTCAAACAATCATTGATATTCTAAACCTCAGGATGTGACAAGAACAATTACATATTTTTACACAGAACTTTAAGAATCTAACCATATACAAAATTGTAGCAGGATAATCCTGTGGCATTTTTTCCCTTGCCTCTTATTCTCTTTTATTATCTTTTTTAAAACAGAGATTTGCTTGAGAGAGAATATAACAATAATTTCTATGATATTAGAAGCGTACACAATTAGAAGACCAGAATGATAGGTATTTCAAGCATGGTCTTAATATTACATATTGCTATCCTCAGTATAGTTGGTCAGTTCAAAGACATCAGCATAGATGGTCAGGGTGAAAAAAAAAAGAAATACCATCCTGATCCCTGCTTTAAAAACAAAACCAGTTTAAAAACCCACTGTGTAACTCTATTTTTACCATTTTCTTCACGCTCTTGCATTAAAAAACTATTTTGACAGTGTATTTATCATTTCCATGCATATATTATACTTTATCTTACATTTTGGTGCCTGCAGACAATGTATGACATTTTTATACATTTTAAAACTTTATAGAAATAGTATCACACTGAGTGTATTGCTTTTCTTTTTATCTTCAATGATGTACTTCTAAGATTTCTCTGTGTTAGTGTAAAGTTTAGTTTAGTCTTTTTCAATGTTTATACATTATATAAATATATCTCATTTTATATCTACAGATTTATACTCATAATTTTTTCTTTCTTACATGCCAAACCATTCTGAACATCCTGTTATAGTTCTGCAGTTTATTATAGAACTTCCTTTCAGTACATGATTGGAATTTAAGCCACGATTGCTTCAATTTATAATTAACATTACATGTTCCTGAATTGATTAACACTTATACCAGCAGTACAATAAGTTTTGAATGCTTCACATTTTTCCTATCTTTGCATATTGTCATCTAAGTATTATTTTAATTTCTTGGGTTACAAAGCACATGCCTGGCAAGCAGAGGGTCCTGAGTATAATATTCAGGACTAAAAACAAAAGGACTTCCTGGGTAAACTGACATCATTAAGTTATTAAGACTATGTATTGTCAAATCTTATTGCTATTTTTGGAAAAAATCTCAACACAATTTTGCTGTTATTTATTCCCAGGTATATTCCAATTAAATTTTTAAGTTTCTCACATTATGATATGGCTAAAAATGTGGTACAATCGACACTATATATCCTTCATAGAGCTACAACATGTTTCGATTTTTTTGTCATTCTCTTATCTTCTACGTATCTATCTATATATGCTGATCTCTATGTTTTTGATGAACAATTTGAAAGCAAAATTTAGACGTGAAAACATGTATATAAATATTTCAATACTATTTCCTGAAAAAAATGACTTTCTTCTATTAACCATAATAGCATAAAAGTAGTGCATGATTTAATACTATTATTAAACCCTTATTCAACTTGCTGGCATTGTTCCTTCCAAGGGGCTGGGGAGATAGCTCAGTGCAATAAGTGATTGCCTAGCCAGTGAAAATTCCTGAGTTCAATCCCTGGTATCAAAAAATGAAAAAAAAAAAAAACCTACTTTAAAAGTCTACATTGAGAAAAGCCATGTATTCATCTCATTCTATGTTTTTAATCATATTTTGGCTGGAACCATCTTCAAACTTTTTTGTCTTTCTGAGATACTGAGATTTTTTTTACTAAAGTCAATATTCTTGAAGAAAGAACTACAATCCGAATTTGTGTGATTGTTTCCATATACTACATTCAGGTTACATTTTAGGTAAGGACATTTTATAGGTGACATATACTTCCTATTATACCACACACTAAAAGTAGTTAACATCAATTATCCCAATACTGGGAATGCTACTCTTGATTATTGGCTTAAAGTGGTCACCATCATATTTCTCCATTCCCCAAGAGCTCTTTTACATTTTTATTAATAATCATCTGAGTAGTGGTATTTTAAAATGCATAGAACTTATTTTCAGATAACATTTTTGTTAATGCTTTTTAGAATTGTTGGGACCCAATGAATCATTAGGCCAGATATCTGCCAACAATAGTTATACATCTTTATTTATTCTACATTTATTATCTGGAACATAGCTGTACACTTATTCCTATTTTCCACTTTATTATTGTTATGGATTATGAATATTTTGCATGCATTATGCTAAATTCCAATATAGTCATCGTCATTTGATTCTCAAATCATTCAACACTTGTCTGACTGGAACCCACTAAGCTAGATGCTGGATTCCATCCTTTTGTCCTCCTTTCCAGTATGATATAACAGATGTTTTCTGCTCACCTTTTATTTTCTGTGCCAAGAAAAAAATATTCTCTGAAGAATTCCTGAATCCACTGAGTGAGATAAGGCATTGAGAAAACATAATTTAGGAGCAAAGTGGACTCATCACCCTATGTGTGTTTCAAGAGTTTGCCTGAGTCCTTTCGGTGCCATTCAGATACTGTCAATTTCAATTGAACATAAGAAGTTGTCACTTCCCCCCATTCCAGTATTTTATCTCCTCAAAACATTTTTATTCCTCTACTTTTTTTCCCACAATGCCAACAAAATAAATGTAGATATATTACATCAACATTACTAACAGAAATCACACTTAGTAAAGTTAAAGATATGTTTTCTTTTCCCATGTTAATGATTATTGATCTTATAATATTCTCATTAAGGGATGTGGTCAGGATATTTTGCTGAAATTCCACTTGAAATAATAATTTTATTTCTGTAATGTAATGTGTATAGTCCATAACTGTTTCCTCATTGTTATGGCTGATAGGATGTGTCAACTTCAGGCCCCTAGAAGCTTAACTAAGTGACTCAGCAGTAATGCATCCTAGAATGATAAGGACCTGTCCTTAACTCTCTAGTTGTTCAATGTGTCAATTGGAACAGTTCAAAGTTTAACTAAGTGACTCAGTATTTTGTATTCATCCTTAATCTGTGAAAAGCAGAGCATGGCGATTGTGTGAGTGCTACATTCACTCTGGGAGAGTGGTAGCCTGCTTACAATATAAAGGAGGAAGCTAGGCCTGCTTCCCACCTTCTGTTATGCTCTTGCTGTGTTTGCTGCCCTCTGTCACCTTTGTCCATTGCCATTGCGCCTCCTACCACCATGCCTTGGAGACAACTGCTTAAAGACTGAAACCTTTATAAACTCTGAACTAAATAAACCTTTCCTCCCGTAATTTGGGGTGTCAGGCATTTGTCTTAGCAACATGAAAAAAATAATCAAGACACTCATTAATTGAATTTGAATGATTTTATCTTTTTAACTAAGATAGCTGTTAGTTATGATACATGTTATAAATGACACTTTCAAAATAATTTGCCACCAAAATGCGGTCTTTCATAGACCTATTCTGCCTCTGTCTGTCTGTCTTGCTCGCTCTCTCTCTCTCTTTCTCTGTCACACGCAGCTTTATCTAATCTCCTAAATAAATTCACCATTCTTCAGGGTTTTCTAAGAAAGAACAGTCATATTACCAGAACAAAAGACCTATTTATAATAGTTAAGTTAAAACCCTGAGAAAGAACCAGGTAAATATTGTAAATTATGCGTGTTTCTAGACCTCTGGATGGCAGGCAGAAATCTGCAGAAAATTAAGGATCTTGTTAGATTCTTGTATTCCCTATTGACAGATCTGCATCTAGCCTACTTTATCTTTTCTTCAAATGAGGAAAAACACTGAAAGTAGAAAGATAAAGAGAATATTTAAATGACTCAGGTATGTAAAAATAATTCCCCTAAGAAGCCAAGTGAAATAAAAATTTCCAGAATAAAAATTTCAGAAGACTTCTTTTTAAACTATTCAAAAAAGTTAAATTAATATTGAATTTTATCTTCTAGATACTGAGTCTCTTACATCATGTAGAAAGCAAAACTAGTCCTGACTTTCATGAATATACATGCGTTTAACTTTATTGGAGTCATTTCTTTAGACAGGTTTGAGCTGCTGCCTAATGTCCTTTCATTTCAATCTAAAGAACTCCCTTCACCCAGGACCGACTTAGTAGGATGGAAATAAATCCCTCAGTCCCTTGTATCTGGCAATGTCTGAATTTGTCTGTCACTTTTTAAGAACAGTTTTGTTGGAAACAGAATTCTTAGTTGGGGGCGGGGGAGTTGTTCTGCTTTCCTTTTCCATTCTACACAGCACATATCCATCCATTTTCTTCTGTCAAAATTTTGGGAAAAATTTATATGATAAGTATCTTTAGTTAACTTCTTAGGAATTACTATGTCTTCTTGTGTTTTATAAACAGAACAGCGTGTTATTCTAAAGTCCATGAAGTTGTAGCATCACTTTGATATCATTAAAAATTTAAAGAAAAATAATATATGTTGAATATAGACATCATGAGATCTTACAAAACAAATGGTATTATAGATTCTCAAACCAAAACCTAAAATGACTTCACAGTTTCCTATGGGTTTTAGTTTAAAAACAAAAAACAAAAACAAAACAAAACAAAAAACTGAACATCAATGTCCACAACCCACATCGACAAGAAACTTTATAGGATTTTTTATTGAAGAATAAGCAATTCTGTACTATATGTACTCTTACTTGTTACTGTTTTCCTATCTTTGTTTCTGCTATTTTTACTCTTTAAAATAAAATTGAACCTATGAAAAAAATAAATAAATAAAACAAAAAATTGCATTACAAAAAAAAAAGATAAGCAAGCAGTCCTGCTGACCAGAAAATGAGATGATGATTATGGCTATGGTCAGATGTGTCTGGGCTGACCTCCCAGGGCCTGTGTGAGGTCTCTTAAAACATTAGCTACATCAGACTATGGCCACAGTGGGGATTTGTCCTGGAGACTGCTTGTTGGTGACCGGGATCCATAAATTGTTTGCTCTTGACTTAGGGCTAGATTTGGTGTTTGAGGGATTCTGGTGTTCTGGGAATTCAATTCTGGTATTTGGGGATTCTGGAGCTACATCATGACACCCAGTTTGGGTGGTGAGCATAGCAAGGTAGCATCATGACTGGGCCTCAAGGCTAGCTTTTTTCTAGAGAACCTCATGGATCACTATTGAGTGCAGGACCACTGACCAGACTGACTTGCTGTCTTAGTTACTCTTCTCTCATTGCTGGGACAAATATCTGACACCCAAAATGAAGGAAGGAAAAGTTTATTTAGCTTATACTTACTGGAAATTTCAGTCCATACTCAGCTGGACCCAAAGTAGAGAGATACATGGAAGAGAACAGCAGTTCATGGAGGCAGAACAGCAACAATGGCAACAGAGGGAACGGAATAATCAGGGGAGCAGAGAGCAACAGCGCTAGTCTGTCTCTCTGTCTCTCTTTATATTACATCAGGCTCTCTGCCTTAGCCTATCTGCCTCAGGCAACACCTATAATTCCCAGCAGTACTCAGAATGATAACCCCATCAGTACTAAAACACACAATCCCAGTGCCACATGAGTCAACTCTCAAATTCTAGAAGCCACCGCCCCATGATTGCATGAGGCTTTGGAAGGACAACTAGACATAAACCATAATATCCTGCCCTAGACCCCCAAAGTCTCAACATATCCCTTTGTACAAAAGATATTTTAGTCCATCTTGAAGAGTTGCCAAAGTCCCAACAGTTTCAGCATTGCTGAAAAGTCCAAATCCCAAGTCTCCACCAAGATCCAAGGCAAACTCAACTGTGAGCTCCTGTACAAAAGAATAAACACATCCAACATTCAAAGGCATAAGATAAACAGCATTCCAAAAGTTACAAACAACAGGGTAATACAAAACATTGTGACCTACACATGTCCAAAATCCAGGGTAAACATTAAATCCCATAGTTCTAATTGGAACATCTGAAGCAGTCTGCACTGAGTTGTGAGCACTCTTGGTAGTAATTTCCATGGCTTTTCTCTTAGGCCGACTTTGCTCCCTCTTTGCACGATCCATGTTCCTGGCTTTTCCAAATTTCTGGGGTTTCCACTGAACAGGCTTCTCACACACAACTTTACACACTGCCCTCTCAGGGGTGCACTGCCTGGCCTCCCAGGTCTTCAGCAATCTAGGTGGAAGCCTTCTTAACCTGACAAATACTGTATTCTCAGTGCACCTAAAACAACTGACATGTGGATGATGCCAATATCTGCTGCCAGCTGGCGCATAAGCCAGGCATCCTTCTCTCTTGGCTGTAGGGGTGGAGCGCCCATATTGGTGAACTCTCTGAACTTGATTCTGAAAAACAAATTCTCCATGCTGGAGCCATTTTACAACCTGGTTGGCTGCTGCTGTCATTCTGGTACTTGGGTCTCTGTAGCTTTCTTCTCAAGGCAAGGCCTCTCTCCTTTGCAATTCTGGGGCTGCAATGGGTGGAGAAGTTCCACCTCTTATGATACCCTTAGGCCATCCTTTTGATTCTTTGGTTCTTTCCCAGCAATGGAGATCCTTTTAGCTCCATCTTTGCAGTCCACAGGTCTCCTGTTGATTCCTTCTTGGCCAAACTCACAATATTTTAAATCATCCTACTTGGCTCTTTGCTTTTGATTTTCAACATAAGTGTACTAAAAGCCACCAATAACAACCACACCACTGCTCCAATAGTTTGCTGCTTTGAAGTATCTCTTGAAAGATTAATCAGTCCTCTATATTTAATCTCAGTCTTAGGCAAAGTCTCTGGGCACAAGCAATTTTCTGACAGACTTTCAGCCAATCCATAGCACAAATCATCTGGAGTCTAATGACCAATTCTGTCCTTTTTTCCAGCAGAAACTTCATCAGACTTATCTTTATAGGCAGGCCTTCTGTCAGTCTTCTGGTCTGAGTTCTGACCAGAATCTCCTAAACCGCCGAAGCTCTTCCAGTGCTTTACTTATAGCCTACATCTCTGAACTTTTCCTATCTCTTCCTGTAAGCCATTCCCAAAAGCTTGTAATCCACATGGTCAAGTTAGTCACAGCAATGACCCCACTCCTGGTACCAAATTCTGTCTTAGCTACTTTTCTCTTGCTGCTGGGACAAATACCCGACAACCAAAATGAAGGAAGGGAGGGTTTATTTAGCTCACACTTACTGGAGGTTTTAGTCCATACTCAGCTGGATCCAACGCAGAGAGGCACAGGGCAGAGAGCATCCAGTTCATGGCCACAGAACAGCAACAATCATGACAAAGGCAACTGACCAACAAGGGGAGCAGAAAGCAACAACACCAGTCTGTCTCTCTTTATATTTCATCAGGCTCTCTGCCTTAGCCTCTCTGCCTCAGGTCACACCTATAATTCCCAGCAGTAATCAAAACCATAATCCCATCAGTACTAAAACACATAATCCCAGTGCCTCATGAGTCAAGTCTCAAATTCTACAAGTCCCTGCCCCATGATTTGCATGAAGCTGTGGGAAGACAACTGGACATAAACCATAACACTTACCTAGGTCGTACTGACCAAATGTTTTCGTTATGAGACACTAGTGACTGTTAAACTGCTGCAAAAAGACAGACACACCTTGGTTACATCTGAGGTAGAGATTTTAAAGCATCTGTAGCGGCCCAATATCATACAACTACTACAGATCATTAAAGCCCAGGATGGTGTTTGTCCTGCAGAACACATGAGTAAGGAAGACCTGAGGCAATGCATTTGGAAGGCCACCAATAGATTGGAGATTATTAGTGCAGATCACAGGCACTGTGTAGCACAGTGCTGGGGAAGGGGCTTCATGTTCATTTTAGCTAAGTGCCACAGGCTTCTCCATAAGGGATTCTAGTCATAAGGGTGCATGGAACCACCTGGAGTCAGAATGGTCTGGGGTACTTCACTCTGCTCTATTGTAGGTCCCGCTATCTACCCCAGAGTCAGAAGCCCTGGCCATGGGGAGACCTGACTGCAGAGTACTCATTTCCCAGCTCACCCACACAGTTGTTTCTGATCCCAGATTCTTGTTACTGCTAATTGGAGACTTCAGCTCTTCACCATGTAGGTCTTCCCTTGGGCTACGTGATGGTCTGTTTTTTAATACAATAGTTCCCTTCTCTGAAAGAAAGAGGGAGAGAGAGAGAGAAAATGAGCACAATCACAACTTGAGCTCTGGTCTTTTCTGATCCAATCTCACAAGTGCTACAACATCTGCTCTGCTGTAAACTACTGTCCACACAGACTGACCCTGGAAAGATGTTGAGTGAACTACATTTGACATAATAACCAGTGTTGAGAATCAAATATAGGGGCCAACTGGGAAGTTCCCTGCCACCATCAATGTCTGTGGAGTACTTGTTTTGCCTGTCTACCTATTGCTGTGTGTCTAAAGGAGCAATCCTTAAAAGGCTCCAGTGCATCATTACAAAACTAGAACTAGATGTACTTTATTGAAGGAGAATGGGGAAAGCTAAGCAATTCCTTTGGTCACACATCTTCTATGTTACAAAACCAGTTATTCCCAAGTGTGTCATTCATTAGAGCCAACAGTCCTATACCACCTGCTTAACGTGAATTGGGTACTGGCTCTGACCTGCCTGTGCAGTCTATCTCCCATGCAGCCTAGTTACCTCCCAGCCCCTCCATACCACACTTTCAATCCTGACTCATGGATTTTATGGCCTTTGGGTGTTAATGTTAGTCTCACGGTTGAAATCTGTTTGTTCCATCCCAACCCTATGTGAAACTTGTCTTTTGAAATGTGATAAGCTTAGCCTCCACTGGTGATTCACAGCAAATTTCATAAATATTCCATGTGCATTTGAAATCAGTAGGCTTTCACCATGGGTGTAGTCCTTCTAAGCTTATTAAAACAACCTTGTGTTATTCCAATCTATTTCTTTAGTGGTGTGTGTGTGTGTGTGTGTGTGTGTGGTGTGAGAAAGAGACAGGGAGACAAACAGAGAGAGAGAGAGAGAGAGAGAGAGAGAGAAATTACTTAAATATATTAAAGTCTCCAGTTCCAGTATAAGGGCAATGTCAAGCTTTTCCTTGTGGGTCTGTATATAGTATTAGATGTATTTTATGCAAGTTTTGTCTACTAGGCAATTTAATCTTCACTATTATATAGAGACCATCTTTGCCAAGAGGAGAAAATGCAAAGGGGAGAAAGACAAAAAAAATGAAAGGGTAAGAGGAAGCCAGTTACAACAGTTTTATATGTAAACTTTGGTTTCTTGCTAAAAGATATAATCAGCCTCTCCAGTATCTGCAACCCTGAGAGTGGTAACAAGATCTATGGCCAGCAGGCTTATTCTAGATAGAGGTCTACCTGGAGTCACAGATCACTGGGGTCCCCACTTTACATGGAGATTTCTATTAGAAATACCACCTAGGGCAAATCTGGTTTTTAAAAATTAATTTTGGTAATGCATGTGTCTAGTACATGATGATTGCATTCACTGTGGGGCATTGGTACATGTCTAGAACACATTATTCTTTTTCTCCCCTTCCCGTTCTTTCCATTTGAAAAGATTTGTCTCTGACAGCATTAGA
This sequence comes from Myocastor coypus, assembly GCA_004027025.1. Lineage (NCBI taxonomy): Eukaryota > Metazoa > Chordata > Mammalia > Rodentia > Myocastoridae > Myocastor > Myocastor coypus. Next base: position 16,290 of record PVJA010026292.1, on the reverse strand, counting down.
TTCATTTATTCATTTTGTAAGTCCTTATCAAATTAATTATCATAAACACAGATTAACAGCTACAATAACAGGCCAAAAATATACAAAATATGTAAGACAACTGTACTAAATCAAGGTGCAAGGTTAGATAAACATGTGTGTAAATACCTTGCTGTATTACAATAATTTTTTTTGTTAAGAAAAAACATAAAGATTAACACCAGGAAAGATTCAAATAGTGAAATGCAATAGAATTAAGAGCTAAAGTAAAGGGAAATTTATCCTTCCACATTGCAAATCAGCTCAAGGCTACACTTGATAAGGTTAACAACTGAAGTATACAATTAATAATTAGACAATATCTAGCCATGGTAAATGATTTGGATGACTTCTAAAATCCTTAAAAATTAGAAACCTACATAGCATATACCTCTTTAGGAAATATAGCTGCATATTTCTGTCTGCAGGTTATCTACAGATATTGTAAACTGAAGAGCCACTACAAGGATCAAAGTCCTGTTTTGTTTTTTTGTTTTTTTTCATCTTTTTGAGACACGGTCTTGCTATGCAGTTGAGGCTGGCCTTGAGCTCACTTTTGTAGCCCAGGCTGGTCTCAAACTCGCACCAATCCTCCTGCCTCAGCCTCCCAAGTGCTGGGATTACAGGTGTGAGCCACCACGCCCGGCAAGAAACGTACCTTTAATAGAAATAGTAATAGAAATGTCTAAAATTCACTAATTTCTTTCCCTAATCCCAATCTGTAACTTCTATTTTAGGATCCTTATGTTGAAGAATGTTTCTTTCTCCAGTATGACATAATTCCTAAAGGCTTAATAAAGAAGAACTGCATTCAAACTGGAACTTGCAGGTAAAATATATTTTCTAGAAATTATTTTAGGGAATTTTCTAAGTTCTTACCTGGATCTATAGGACAACTTATCTAAACTAGACACTTCTACTGTTTATCAGTAAACTACTAAATCAAGATATTACTAGAGATAGAGATGGTCACATTATTTCTATAGAAGAATGCCCAAGTTTAATTACCTAGATAGTTTAATTGTAGGTGGGATTGATGATTCCTTGACAATCTTTGCAATCAAGTGAATAATGCTTGCAATCTAGAGCTTCAAGCTGTGATCCTATTTGGAAATAGAGAAGGGTTTACAGTTGATATTAAAGTAGCATGGGCCTTACAGCTATTGATTGACTTCTTATGAGAAAAAGGAAAGACACAAAGAGACACTGGAAGGGAGCAACATGTGAAGACAGAGGAGAATGGGCTGAAACAGTGACAACTCAAGAATTGCCAGGTACTGCCAACAACCATCCGGTGCTAGGTAGTGGGCACAATATCCTCTGGGAGAGGATCTACAAAGAACCAACTCTGTCAATGCTTTGACTCCAGAGGTCTAGTTTCCAGAACTCTGAAACAGATTCCATTGTTGTAAGTCTCTCTGTGTGTGGCAATTTGTTTATACAACTCCTGGAAATAATACAGTCATGAGTCTTTTTCTTTGCATGGCTCTAAAAACCTAGCCAGTGCCCATCAAAGGCCATGGCTGCAACTGAGCCATAGAGGAATTACAATCTCCCAATAATGTCAAATTGTGCTCACACCTATACTGCAATTACTATATCCTGTGTTACTACATGGAGGGAATAACTGTTGCTAAAGAAAAGCACCACTTTTCTGTTGCTTGATTAACTTCTGAATTATTATGTTTCTCATAGTACAATAAAACCTTCCATGCCAAAGTAGTTCTATTCTTTTACTACATGCTTTGGAGATGGGGGTATACTAAATGGAAACAACAATGTTAAGGTCATTTTTACAAGTTACCAAAGGCTTAATATGCTATAGAGAATTATCCCTGAATTATTTTGGCCCTAGCTCTTCAAGGTCAGTGAGGACTCTGGACATAAGAGAACCTGTAATGTAGCATCCTATAACTCATTAGTGTCCCAGATTTTCTGTTCTAGGAGATTATGGGGCCACAGAAGAAAGAGATTAATGATGTATAGTGTGCCTAAGGAGAGTCACCTATAGAGAAAATATTCTCTCTGGCTTTCACAGAGAGAAAACTGGTCAAGCAATGGGTATGACTCATCCAGATGGCTGACACTGACAAAAGTTTTACAAAATGTTGTACATGGTTTCGAGGTAAATCCTGGGGTTTTAACTGACCTTGTCAGATACAAAAGTTACAAAAGTTAGGTCTTGCTTTAACTTGGCCTTAACCATCTAGCAGAAAAGTTCAACCATGAGGCCTAAAAGGTAACTCCAGATAATTATGCTGAGCTGTAAAAGGCTCGAGTCAATAGCTTCTGACAATGTGAGTTCTGCTGATAACCCACTACTATTATGCAGTATTGGACTGTGCATACAACTACTTTATCTTAGCTCAATGAGAAGAAATGTTTGTACTAGCAGTGTTTCGAAAAGTTATCATGTCTGCATCTTGTACTCTGAACAACTACGATGAATACAATAATATGTATTGTATTAATTATTGTGGCTGTCCTACTAACATGTTTTGAAAGTGTTTCATTGTTATTTCTTACTAAAAGTAATAAAATTATAAAAAACAAAGGCTTAATAAAAATACACTAGCATATAAACACAAGAAGCCTATAGAGCCTAAAGAAGGTGAGAATAAATAAAGTAAAGGAAAATTTATTAACATAAATTTATTTGTGCATGGTGATGCATGGCTTATAATCATAGCCCTTGTAAAACTGAGACAGGAGGACTTCCATGAGTTCAAGGCCAGCTGGAACTACATAGTGAGTTTAGTCCAGCCTCAATTACAAAGTAACACACTGTCCCAAAAAAACAAAAATCAAACAAAACAAAATGATAAAACCAAAATAAAAGGGAAACATATTTTTGTCTATACAGTCTGTAAAGTAATAATGATGGGATCAAGGATCTAAATAAATTAGATTTGTTTCTATCAAAAAATATGTTTTATTTTCTACATGAATTCCTTTGCATGGCCAGGAGATCAAACTTGATTGGATCTTGAACAAGAATTAAAGGAAACATAAACATAAAACTTAATAAGTAAAAAAAAATACAATCAATAAAAACAAAAGTGTACAAGAATTTACACATGGAATTTTTATGCCTCGTGGATTCTTTTTTTTTTTTTTTAATCTTTTTGAGACAAGGTCTCACTATGCAGTTCAGGCTGGCCTTGAACTCACTTTTGTAGCCCAGGCTGGTCTCGAACTCGCACTGATCCTCTTGCCTCAGCCTCCCAAGTGCTAGGATTACAGGTGTGTGCCACCACGCCTGGCTACCTTGTGGATTCTTAATTCATATGATTTTGAGATATGCTTTTAAAAACCTCTTTAAGAGATTATTAATCCAAAAGTTGATTCAAATAGGAAATACAAATGAATCATAAAAATGATTTTTAGTAGTTAATGCTAGAAACTAACATAAGTATCTTAAAGCTATTAGTGAGGATGACAATGCCCTGCTATAATATAGAACTTAAAACCATAATTGGTTTTGGATAAATCAATCAGTTCCTTAAAACATGTTTTCACAAAGACAAGATGATGCTACGTTGAAAAGCACATAAAATGACATGAGCATTTCTACTTGATTTAAACTAGTGATTTGAGCTTTAAAGTACTAAATAAACTCCCCAGAAAATGTTATTAAAGTATCCCTGTAGTTATCTATAGTCTACCATGGTTGCCAGGTACTCTGAGTTTTACTGCCTTCCCCTGAAACTCCTGTGCTAACAATATATTTGACAGTTACAGAGATGGCTGAGACTTGATTTAAGCTAGAAAATTAGGCATATGCCTAATTCCAAATTCAAAACTCTAAATTTCAAATTCTTTCTCTCATTGCTTCTCTTCTCTGTGTCTAGGGAAGAAAATCACAGAACCTTTAAACTTGGATTTAGCAGCACTTTTAAAGAAGCTGAGTGGCAGTGTCTTCAATTCCTGAAAGCCCCAGATCACCAGGGGACCGTGACTGACTTGGGAGGGTTTGAAGGTGTCAAAGCCAACCCAGGTGTCTAGAAGAAAATGTCTGACACTGGTCAATGTTACTCAATATAGAAAATTTCCCTTGTATTCCTAGAAAAGTTCTGTAGAGGCACCAAGGACCCCTGAGAGGTTAATGATTTATTTTAGTATTTTTTTCTTTTATAAAAGCTGTTGACTAAAGAAGGAATTTATCAGATCATAAATAATTATTAGTTGAAGGAAAAAATGATGTACAGGTCATAAAAGAGAAATATAGTCAAAATAAAAATCTATTAAAAATTGTCCAAATCCAGTAAAGAGGAAGATACTAAGGTCATGTGGAAAACCTTGGACTATTCTTTTTGGAAGAATCTCACTAGAAAATATTTCAACAACTAGCAAGAAGGTAGCAAACAGTCCTTACTTCAGCCCACATGGCAAAATGCAGTTCCTTAATTCTGAAAACAGCTGCAATAAAGAATTGGTCCAGGGCTGGTGAGATGGTTCAGATGTCTAAAACACCTGCTTAGGCAATCTTAGGCAGCCGCAAGGACTGCAGTTCAATCCTTGGCACCACATACTGTGCTAGCCCCACCCACAGGGCAGGCTGAGCTGGCCATTACATATATAGATGTACGGATATATGATATATCCATATATACATATAGATGTATATGAACTGAATCTAAGCAGACATATTAATCAATCTATTCCAGAGTGGATGCTTCCGGAAGGTTCCCTGAATAGCACCGTTATGAATCACAATGAGGAACTTAATACACAGCGGTTCATGAGGATTTATTTTACAAAAATAACTTTGAAAATGGGTAAAAAATGACTGTTCCAATCTGAAAAATAAACCCTTGCTGCAAAGCATCGTAAGGCTATGTTTCTTTTAAAAATCCATCTTGAGTACGTAATTTTCTGCTGAAAACATGACAGATGGCTTTACTTAAATAAAAGACTACACCATGAAGGGTAATAGAGGGAATGGTATTTCACCTGTTGCAGCTGCACAGTCTTGCAGCTACATGCATCAAAGCATTTCACCTCTGGAAGACATGACAATGAATTGACTAACAGTCATTATATTTCCAAGATATACACAATCCTGCTGAAGATTTTATATGAATGCATAAAACCATTAAGAGGAAGGTTGATGGTAATCACTGATGGAGACATTTCTAGGTCACCCTCAGATTTCCACTGCTGAATCTTACTATGTTCTAGATGTGGCCATGGGAAATAAGATGCACACAGAGGAAAAGAAGTTGAGGGCTTTCTGCTTTTTTTTTTTTTTTTTTTTTTTCTTCAAGTTGGGTTTCTTATCAGCTTGTGAATAGCTGCTGGAAGGTAACAGAGATTTTGCTGCCAGGTCTGAACTGCAGGGGTGGAATTGGCAGTAGTAAAAGCAAAAAGATTGAGCAAATAAAAGATAATACAGATTGTCTCCTGTTGTGTCTGTTTTCAAATTACTGTGTTTAAATGAACTCCTCTTTTAGCTAACTGTCTTCAGTCTCTCTCTTCCTGGCCCCCAGTGACCTTTAGCTGATTCTCTACTTCCTTTGTGTCTCAAAGCATTGGCAATTTTGATCTTTCTCTCAAAGGTTCGTGTGAATAAACGTAACATGAGTTGTTGGATAATCAACTTGATCAAGATTTATGAACTGTTTGGGAAACAAAATATAATTGTATATTATCTCTTGATTTATAGCAGTTATTAAAATAAAAACTATTCATAAAAAGGAGATTAAAGGGAAAACTGTAAACATAGTACATTTCTTCTATAAAAAGGTGTATTAATACAGTATTAAAATACTGTTTGTTCATATAGACTGCAGTGAAAATTTCAGACAGCTGAAGACACTTTTGAGAGTAATGTTTCTCTAAATTTCTCTAATAACTGCCTGAGAATGAAGAGAAAACCAAATCTTTCCAAAGTCAAACTATATACCTGCAAAAACTTTACCATTCTGAACAATTAAAAATAATAATTTTATATGATTCTACCTAATAGACACCTAAGAGAAAATAAGCTAAGCACATGTCAAATCCATTTCTCCACTTGGGTATGGTAGGTGCTGTTTCCTATTGTAATTCAGCTTGCCCTTTAACTGGATGGTCCACAAAGAGCTGCATCAATCATTTGATACTGCAGTTGAATAATTGCACTAACCTTTGAGGCCCCTTTAGTATGGAATTTTGTTTCTGAGAATATCTCCTGACTCATTTTGTAATGCTGTGTATGAAACACATCAAACAGAAATAATGCAGACAGCCATTACCTTATAATGGTTGATAATAATTTGTCATTTTCATCTAGTTTTAAACTGTGTTACAAATATAGATGAAATCTTTAGATCCTTTTCCCCTTTGCATTCTTTACCTTAACCATGAACTGGTTACGGTTTTTCAACCATCATCTTATAATTTGCATATTATCTTCTATATTTTTATATTCACACAAACCATATCCTGGTTTGTGACTTTACGACTCACTGATTATTTTAAGACATTCCACAAAAAATAAAACCTTCTCTGTCACCTTTCAACTCTCAGTGCTCACTATGGAACCAAGCCTCCCATGACATAAGTGATGCTATTTCTGAGCTACTTCTGTACTCCCCTTGCCTGCCTGTTCACTCAGTTTCAGCAATGCCAGTTATCTTTTCCTCACTTCCCTAGAATGATTTTTTAAAACTAAATTTTATTCTGTAAAATATGCAGCATGATGTTATAGGGTTCATACAGCGAGATTACTATAGCGAAATAAATTAACATATACATCATCTCTCATAGTTAGCTTTCTTGCTTCTTTCTCTTTTTGTGACAGCAGTCAGAAATCTACATATGTCTTAGTTGCTTTTTACTCATTGCTGGGACAAATACGCGACACTCAGAACAAACAAAGGAAAGGTTTATTAGTTCAAAGTTCATGGAGGTTTTAGTCCATATTCGGCTAGCCCAAGGCTGAATGGAGCAGGGCAGACAGCATCCAGTTCATGGCGGTAGAATAGCAACAAAATGGTGGCAGAGGTAGCCAACCAAACATGGCAGCAGAGCAACAGCTCTAGGTCTCTCTCTTTTTATTTTCCTATGAGGCTCTCTGCCTTAGGATATCCGCCCTAGACCACAACCATCAGTACTAAAACACATATTTCCAGTGGATTGTGAGTCAAGTCTCAATCTATAGAAGCCCCTGCCCAATGACTACATGAGGCTTTGGGGGTACAACTAGACATAAACCATAACATTCCACCCCTGGACCCCCAAAGTCTCATACATATCCCTTTGTACAAAAAACATTTTAGTTCATCTGGAAGAGTTGCCAGAGTCTCAATAGTTTCAGCATTGCTGAAAAGTCCAAATTCCAATTCTCCTCCAAGATACAAGGCAAACTTTCAACTGTGAGCCCCTGTACAATAGAAGAGTTAAAAATATACAACATTCAAAGGCATAAGATAAACATTACAATTCCAAAAGTTGCAAACAACAGGGTAATACAAAACACTGGGACCAGTACAAGTCCAAAATCCAGCAGGGTAAACATTAAATCCCATAGTGCCAAGTGGAGAATCCAAAGCAGTGTGCACTGAGTTGTGAGCTCCAAAGGCTTTACATGGCTCAGCCCCTACCGCGCTCTTGGTTGTAGTTTCCATGGCTTCTCTTTTAGGCCGGCTTTGCTTCCTCTTTGCATGAACCACGTTCCTGGCTTTTCCAAACTTCTGGGGTTTCCACTGAACAGGCTTCTCACACACAGCTTTACACACTGCCCTCTCAGGGGCACACTGCCTGGCCTCCCAGGCCTTCTTCTAAAATCGAGGTGGAACCCTTTTTAACTGCAGAACTCCCGCATTCTGCATAGGCCTATGTGGATGATGGCAGGGTTGCTGTCAGCTGGAGTAGTAGTCAGACTTCCTTCTCTCTTGGCTGAAGGGGTCAAGGGCCTAGATCACTGAGCACTCTGACCTTGATTCTGAAAAACATATTCTCCATGCTGGCGCCATTTTTGAATCTGGTTTGACTGCTAACACCATTCTGCTACTTGGGTCTCTGCGGCTTTCTTCTCAAGGCAAAACCTGTCTCCTTTGCAATTCTGAGCCTGCAAAGGGTGGAAGGCTGCCACCTCTTGTGATGCCCTCAGGCCATCCTTTTGATTTTTTTGTTTTGTTTTGTTCCTTTCCAGCAATGGAGATCCTTGTAGCTCCATCTTTGTAATCCACAGCTTTCCTGGTGCTTCCTTTCTGGCCAAACTCACATTTTAAATCATCCTTCTTGGCTTTCTGCCCTTGGTTTTCAACATAAATCTAGCTAAAAGACACCGATAACAACCATGCCACCGCCCCGATGGTTTGCTGCTTTGAAATATCTCTTGAAAGATTAATCAGTTCGCCATGCTTAATCTCAGTCTTAGACAAAGTCTCTGGGCATGAGCAAAATTATAACAGACTTTCAACCAATCCATAGCACAAATCATCTGGAGTCCATTGACCAATGCTGTCCTGTTTCCCAGCAGAAACCTCCTCAGCCTGGTCTTTACAGACAGGCCTTCTTTCAGTCTTCTGGTCTAAGCTCTGACCAGAATCGCCCATGGTGAACAGTTGAAGCCATTCTAGTGCTTTGTTTTTAGCCGACATCTCTGAACCTTTCCTATCTCTTCCAGTAAGCCATTTCTAAAAGTTTAAAATCCACTGGTTAAGTTAGTCACAGCAATGACCCCACTTCTCTGGTACCAAATTCTGTCTTAGTTACTTTTTACTCGTTGCTGGGACAAATACCCAAAACTCAGAATGAAGAAAAGAAAGGTTTATTAGCTCAAAGTTCATGGAGGTTTTAGTTCATATTCGGCTGGCTCAAGGCTGAGTGGAGCAGGGTGGAGAGCATCCAGTTGATGGCAGTGGAATAGCAACAAAATGGTGGCAAAGGTAGCCAACGAAACAGGGCAGCAGAGCAACAGCTCTAGTCTGTCTGCCTGTCTCTCTTTATATTACATTCAGGCTCTCTGCCTTAGGATATCCACCCTAGACCACACCCATAGTCCCAGACCTGCTTAGTCCAATAATCCCATCAGTATTAAAACACATATTTCCAGTGACTCATGAGTCAAGTCTCAATCTGTAGAAGCCCCTGCCCAATGACTACATGAGGCTTTTGGGGGACAACTAGACATAAACCATAACAACATATCATAGCGCACTATAATAACTATATCATTTGTTGGCTCAATAGTCTTTTTTTGATTAATATTATGCCTTCTCCTAAGGACTTAACTCCCAAAATGGATGGAACATTTTCACCTTATGAAGCCATGGAGCTTGGCTCCATAAGATGCAAGCATATGTGAAAGACTACTCAGGACACAGGAATGGAAACAGTTGTATCTTACGAAACATCATGTGTCTTGTCAAGTCTAAGGTAAATATTTACTTTGTTATTATCATAAGGACAACTTGTGTTTTTCTTTCTTTCTTTCTTTCGTTCTTTCGTTCTTTCTTTCTTTTTTAAAATTTGGTTGTTGCAGGGTCTTGCTACACAGCTTGGAATCATAGTGATGCTAATGCCTTCAGCCTCTTCTCTGCTGGGATTATAGGAGTGTGCCACTACACAGGGACACAGTGGCCTACCTCTGGGGTTGGGGCTGGCCTGGCATGTGATGCTGAGGTTTGATCCACAGTCCCTGTACTTGCCTAAGCTTGCCTAAGCAGGCACTTTAGTCTGTGGAGCTATCTCACCAGCCCAACAGCTTATAATTTTTTTTTTTTCCAGAACCAAGAGTCAAATGCAGGACCTCTCACTTTCCAGGCAGGCACTTGTGCCCCTGAGCTATCTACTCAGCCCCAACAGCTTATAATTTTAGCATCATTTATTAAGCAGTTGGTTTTTTACTACTACTTTGTTTACTTATTTAGGCATATTTATAAATTTTCTATTTTTCACCTATTTTTAAATTATTCTTATAAAAACGTTTAGGCTGTTTTAGTAGCTTGAATGTATTTGAATGGCTAATCAGACAGCTCTAATTATTTTTTCAAAATTAATTTGCGTTCTATTTATCTCTTTACCAGGAATTTTTTTATGTAGTTGTTCTATATTTAGGAAACAATTGTAAAAGAATTGTCACGTCAAAGATATTGAGTAATTCTGTTAAGAAATAGGATATATCATGCTATCCATTTAAGTCATTTATGTCTTGGTAACTTTAGAACTTTTTCCTTCATACTGACTGCTCTAGGTTTCTGAGGCCACAGTGCTACATTGGCACCCACTCTGTGGCTTAAAATAACAGGAATTTATTCTTTCACAGTTCAGGGTGGAGGGCAGGTGTCCAAAGTTAAAATATTTGGCAGTGCTCCCTACCTTTCAAGTTTCTAAAGGGGGAGCCATTGAGTTCTGGGTCTCAGCTGTTGGTTGCTTAGCATTTCCATGATTTTCAGACTCTTTCCAAATAAAATAAACTCACATATTCTACACATTTGGCACAGATATCTTGGGAGGGGCACTCTCTCACTTATGATGGAGGAATCGTGCATTTTTATTCAATTTTATTCCTATTCTAGATTTTTTTTATTTTTATTGTGAATGATCTGCTGTTCTTGTTCTTGTTCCAGTTGCTAACTACTGCCATAAGCAAACAGCACTGTATTTACCTTCCAATTTGTGAAACTTTCACACTATTTCTAATATGAATTTTTTGCAGACAAGTTATACATCAATTATATATAAAAGTATTTTCAGAGATTTTTACCTCTTAATTACTTTTACCTTAGTACATTAAGTAGGGCCTCAAATACAATGTTAAATTGAAATAGCAATAGATATCTTCAGCTTTTTCTTAATGTAATTCTAAAGACAAAAACTGAGGCTAACAGTATTTACAACATGCACAGCATTATTATGTGTGTGTAGCATGTACACACATGTATGTCATGTTGTGTGTATATTTATAGATCTTCAGTTTAATACTGATAATTTTGATCTAATATAGTTTTAATGTAGTTTTATTTTCCCCTTTCTCTTTCTCTGAATATATATATATATATATATATATATATATATATATATATATACATATATGTTTGTTTGTTTTTGTTTTGTTTTGTTTTTAACCAGGAATCAAACTCAGGACCTTGCACTTGACAGGCCAGCACTTGCGCCCCTGAACTGTATCCCCGACCCCTCTGATATTGTATTATCAATCGTTTCTAAATATATTCTAGACCAAAGAATATGATGTTATTATTACTTTTTTGAACAAACTTATAGTTTTTAAAGTAAGGAAAAGTAGAGCTGAGGAGATAACTCAGTGGAATAAGTGTTTGCCTGGCAAGTGCAAAGTCCTGAGTTGGATCCATGGTACCACAAAAAATAAATAGAAAGCAAGAAGAAAAAGAAAGAAAGAAAGAAAGAAAGAAAGAAAGAAAGAAAGAAAGAAAGAAAGAAAGAAAGAAGGAGGGACTATAGGTACATAGATCCTTTAAAACTTCACTCTCATTTACTACTAGTACTTCTAGTGTTTTTATGTCTTACTGTCTGATACCCAGCCCTTTCATCCACAAAGACCCTGATGTTTCTTGTAGGAACATTGTCTCCTACATTGTGCGCCCTGTAAGTAATGAATTGGGTTCCTCCTGTTATAGTTAAGTTGATCTTTTATCATTGGATAACATGGGACTCATAATTTTCTAGGTGTGAATCTTTTTGTGTTTATCACATCAAGGTTCTCTGAGTTATCTAGGTCACTAGATCCTCATTTATTTAGTTCCCCACCGAACTACACAGATACACATGTATGCATACAAATTCTTCTTTTTCTCTTCTAGGTCTATGATTACACATGAATTATAGTAGTGTTCCTCATATCTCTGAAGTCCTGTTAATTTTATTTCAATTTGTTTCTTATTAACTTTCAAAATTAACTATTTCTATTTTTTACCTTTATGTTTACTTATTTCCCCACAATGTCAAATCAGCTATTTGACAATTCTGCATAGTATTTTACAATTACTATTTTATTTTAAATTTTGAAATTGGAGATTCAAAAGAAATTGCACTGATGGTATGGGGTGGTCTCTTGTACTATTTGCCCAGCTTCTATGACTGTTTTATCTTACACAGTACAATATCAAAACTAGGAAACTAGAGGGAAAACCAAATAGCTCAGTGGGTTAAAGTGCCTGCTTAGGCACAAACAGAGGCCGGGGGATTGAACTCCAGTCTGCCATGCTGGCCCCACCCCCAGGACACTCTGAGATGATGATTGAACCCGGGCATGGTGATGTGTGCTTGTAATCCTAGCACTTTGGAGGGTGAAAAACAGGAGGCTCATTATAAGAATGATCTGTGTCATGAGACTCTGCAGATCCTGTACTAAGTACATAAAAAAGTAGGAAATTAACATTGACACATAGTGCATACATATCCTCTGTCATTTTATCACATATATAGTTTTGTGTGAGCACTACCCCATCTCTGTAAAGATCTATTTCTCTTTTCTATCATTGCTTCTTCTTTATATTCCCTTTTGCCTAATCATACCTTTTAATCTGTTTCTTATATCTGTAGTATATTTTGTTTTTAATTTAGAACTTTGATCTCTATAAATTGTCCTGAAAAAAAGGAAACATACCAGTCACTATAGCTATATACTGAAGAACTGTCAGCTATTTCCCTACAATTGCTTAGAATATACATTGTAACTCACTACTTCCCATAGAATGTGATCATTGTTCCTCTATTTTCTAACATTGTGTTTTCATTCTTTCTTTATAGCTCCTATTCTGTATTCAATATATGTTAACTATGGAAAACTAGTCATTTGAATGTGGTTTTCTTCAGTTTCTCAAATGACTACTTTGAAATATGTGCAAAATCAATTAACTACTTTTCTCCAAAGTATTATACTTTTACCTTATATTCATGCTGCATAATTTCTGGATTAATACTAGTTGTATTTTACATTTTAACAATATTAGATCCAAACAATCTTTCTTTTGTTTTTATGCAACTTGCCTAGCTTTAAGATTTCTCATCTATCTCTCACATGGCATTTGTCTTCTGATGCCTAGCCTCAGTTGTTTTAGTCTTATGTACGTTGCTGTGTCCACACAGCTTAGTGGCCAGTTATTGGCATGGGCAGAAGTTGTACTCAAACTTCTTAAATCAGTAAACATTCCCTCCACTCCTGAACTAGAGTGGAGAGCTCACTCACAATGGACTTTCTCTAGTCTCCTTTGGCTTCTATTTTATTCCAGCTATCTTGGGTTTCCCTATTTAATGTAGTTTCCTAGGTAAGCCAGGATGCAAGTTTAACTCATTCATTGGTCTTTCATCTCCAGATTTTCTGTATTAAACTCCTGTCTGTCTTGCTGTTCAAACTCAACTGTCCTCATACAATTAGGCCAGCAATGCTTCAAATTTCCTCTCTTTATCTCCAGTTAACTACTACTGTCAAAGGGTTTTCCCTCCATCCCAAATTAAAGCTTCTCTCTGTGGCAGTAACACTTCTTACTAGTTTTACTTCCAGATTCAAACTGGTAAAATTATTGTTCTCGCAAACTGAGCATGAACTAGGAGATGTTAAGAGATCTACAGCTCTCCATGTCCTTACAGAGAGATATAGTTGTTTTTCAAAAGTAAGTTGTCATTTTTTATCCACATTTGGTCAATCTTTGAAGCCCTGAAGTTATTATTTTTGACAAGTTTATTAATGTTATTTTTTGGAAAAATCAATTTCTTGATATATTCATAAATCACAGTTAGGAACCATAGTGCATAGTATAATTTTAAATTATTCCTAGTGCTCTATTCCAAAAACTAAAATGTTATGTCTGTGCATATATACCTGTGTATATATGTGCATATATATGTGTATATATACACACACATATTTGTGTGTGTGTGTGTGTGTGTGTGTGTGTGTGTGTGTGTGTGTGTGAATTAATAAGATATGTTGTTGGGGAATATAGCTCAGTGGCTTAAGCTCCTGCCTGGAAAGCACAAGATCCTGAGTTCTATTCCTGGTACAAAAAAGAATAATAATAAAACATGTTTCTATCAATATGTACTAGTAATATACACTCTAATTGTATATTTTATGTAAAATCAATAATATATTATCAGAAAACTATCACGTTCCTTTAAAAATACAATGTCAAATAGACATACAACTAAAGTTAGTGTGTTGATGTGGTGTTTCAGTGAGATAGGCAGCTGCAACCTGAGCAGCCTGCAGGGACCTTAGTGGGAGCCACAGAAGATTAAGCAAAACAAGACATAGTGTAAAAGGAAAGCTGGGACCTGGTGGGCCCTGACCTTTCTGATGGAGAGGGGATGATAAATGGTGTTTATTTAGACACTGTATAAAGGGGGGAGTGCACTAGGTAGTAAAACATGCAAAATCTCCGTGTTCTTTTGAAAATACAGAAAATGAAATATTCCCAGAAATGTTTGTACTATACTTAGTAGGGAGAAATACCAAGGCTAAATACTTGATCTGCAGGATTGGCTTTGCTCTAGTATGGGCATCTTGTTTACATGGCTTGCCTCTGGCTCAGCCAGGCCTCAGCTGCTTTTCACAGTAGGTAGAGACATCCATCAATAGCCAAGATTCTTACCTCTTGATTATTATGATGTAAATACAAATAAAACTTGTGTGGGAGGAAGTTAGCAATGTCTTATTTTCATTTACTTACACACTGGTAATAATAGTGCTTGTCTTTTTTTCTTTTTTTTTTTCTACTTCTCCTAAATTTGACATCAAGATAAATAAAAGTAAGTTTAAAAGTAAGTCTTCATGAAAAATGTATAGCACTGAATGAACCAGGAGAAAGGAAAAAATAGGGCAGAAAATGACTTCAGAAAACTTATCTCTGTACTCAGCAGTGATAAACACGAACATAAGTTAGCAATACATTCCATTGTACAACTGACTTAGATTGATAGAACCATGATGTGTGCTATGTATGATCAGAAATGTAAACAATGAGACCACATCTCTTCTTTAATGGAGTTTAGCCTATTGGAATTATTGAAAACATGGGACAGATGACCTCAACATTAATTTTATGTTACCTAGCATTACTTTACATAGTAAATATAATCTTTTGGCTAATCTTTCAGCCACATTCATATTTCGAGGGGCATAAAGAAGTAACACTTTGAAGTAATTCCAAATTAACTATAGGAGACTAAAAATGGAAACTTCAGTATGTATTATTGCTATTTTGCACTTTCTTATCTATTTTATGAAAGGTCTTGATATCTCAAGGTTATAGATTGTATGAATGTCAAACAATTACATAGAAATTTTATACTTAACACTAAATGCAAACATTTGTATAATTGCATAGTACTAGAACATAAAACCAACCAGAAGGAGTTGGGAAAATCATGCCAATATATGTCTTCATTTTAGGTATAATTTTAGTCAATATAATGCTGAACCAAATGTTTAAGTTTATTTGGTACATTTTCATAAAAAGTTCATTACTTCATTGTAATGCCATTCTTTTAGGATTTTTCTCAAGTATTTATTGCAATAACAAAAAATCAGGAGCTGTTTTCTTAGGCTTGCCAATAATACAGCACAAGTAATGCTTTATCTATCACTAGTTCATAGTAATAGTGTTAGATAGGTGTTTGAACTGTGGGAGAAAAAAGTAATGAACTACTAAAGTTCAGTCCCTTAATGTAGCCTTGGACCTAAAGTACCATGAAGGTGGTTCATTGTACCCTTTCTGTCTCACTTCTATACATTCAATGCTGCATTAATTTACATGGTATTTGGATATCTTTTCCTAATGATGAGAAGTAGATTGTAACTATGCAAACGTTTCTTGGCATTACATCATGATCATCGTGATTGGAGACATATCAAACATTTCCAAAATGTCTTTTGTCCTTTTTTTGTTGTTTTTTTTTTTTTAATTTTTGTGATAAGAACATTTAATAAGAAATCTGAGGGAATTTCAGAGGCCTTGGTAAACTGCATATTATCCAGCCCCTACACACACTATTATAGTAGTTAGGTTGAGCCTCAGAAAGGTATGGGAAACTTGGTGAGGCACATCCTATGTTCCCACTTTTGCAACAGTAATGCTGAACTCTGATGAAATTTAGTAACTTTGAAAACTTCAAAAGGAAGAAGTAAAATGCAATCTCAAGGCGCCAGTTCATCCAGACCAAGTTCAAGAGACATTGACGTAGAAGAAATTAAAAGTCACACACCTGAAATTTCTGAAATGATACCAACTAAAATAGATGGCTTTTATCAGGTTGAGGTAGAGGCCCTCTATTCCAATTTTCTGTAGGACTTTGAACATG
>PVJA010026291.1:0-23642 GCA_004027025.1 Myocastor coypus | reverse complement strand
TCCATCCCTGGCACCACATGCTACACGGGCACTGCCTGGGGTGCTGGGCTAGCCCCCAAATCTGGGCTAGTGGCACATGCCTCTAATCCCAGCACTGTGAAGGCTTAAAACATGAGGCTCAGGGCTGGCCAGATAGCTAGGTGGATTAAAGCCCTTACTGAGGCAGATGCCAAGGCCCAGGGTTCATTCTTCAGCATGTGGTGCTGGCCTTGCCCCTGGGGTGCACTGAGACTGGGTGTGGAGGTGTATGCCTATAACCTCAGCTCTTGAGAGGGTGAAAACAGGAGTATCACTACACATCTGATCTGTGTAGTGAGACCCTGTACTAAATACATAAAGAAAAGAAGGTGTAAAACAGGATTACTATGAGACCAAGCTGCATAATGAGACTCTGTCCCAAATAGATTGAAAAAAAAAAAAAAGAAGAAATTCAGAAGATCTTCAATACCTACTTTGAAAATCTTTACTCTCACACAATGAAAAATACAGAAGTAAAGGGCAGATTCCTAGATACATCTGAATTACCAAAGCTGAATCAAGGAGGTATAAAAATAATGAATAATCTAGTATCAGTGAATGAAATTGAAAATGTACTAAAAAACCTAACAACAAACAAAAGCCTAGGTCCTGATATATTCACAGAAGAATTCTACAAGAAATATAGAGATAATTTAATGCCAACTCTTCTCAAACTGTACAATAAAACTGAATGGGAAGCAATTCTCCAAAACTCATTCCTGGAAGCAAGTATTACCTTCATACCAAAACTGGAGAAAGACTCACCCAAAAAAGAGAACTATAGGTCAGTCTCCCTAATGAACATAGATGGAAAAATTCTCAACAAAATGCTAGCAGACAATGCAGAGCAAATCATCATGATCGAGTGAGATAATGCCAGGAATTTAGGGAAGGTAGAATATACATGAATCCATAAATGTAATATAGCACATTAACAGAGCCAAAGACAAAAATCACATGATCATCTCATAGAGAAAAAGTTTTGACAAAATCCAACTTTCATTCATGATAAAACCCTGCTGAAAGTTGGAATGGATATTCTTTATCTCAATCTGATAAAAGCCATCTATGACAAACCAACAGCCAACTAAATGGTAAAAACTGAGTGCTCACTTTAAAATCAGGAACAAGACAAGGATATCCACTGCCTCCACTCCTCCTATTCAATATAGTTCTGAAAATATTAGCTAGAGCAACTGGACAGAGAAAAATAAAAGAATTAAAGATTGAAAAGGAAGAACTGAAATTATCATTACTTGCAGATGACATGACACTCTGTATAGAAGACCCCAAAAACTCCACTAAGAGATTTGTATATTTAATAACCAAATTCGGTACTATACCAGGATATAAAGTTAATACTCAAAAATTTAGTTGCATTTCTGCACACATACAAGGCACCATGAAAGAAATTAGAGAAACCATGCTTTTCACAACAGCATCCCAAAACAATGAAATACTAACGAATCAAAGAAATAAAACATCTATACAGTGAAAATTACAGTACTCAGAAAAAATCAGATCAAAGAGGATTTCAGAAAATGGAGAAATATTCCTTACTTGTGGATAAGAACATTGTGAAAATGGCCATACTTCAAAAATAGCATACAAATTCAATCCAATGCCAGTTAAAATATGATTAGTGTATTTCACAGATATAGTGGTGGCTCACGCCTGTAATCCCAGCACTCGGGAGACTGAGGCAGTAGGACTGGTTTGAGTTCGAGACCAGCCTGGGCTACAAAAGTGAGCTCAAGGCCAGCCTCAACTGCATAGCGAGACCCTGTCTCAAAAAGACAAACAAACAAACAAACAAAAAAAAAAAAAAAAAAAGAAAAGAAAAATAACCTCATTAATAAATGGCACTTAAAAAACTGGTTTTCCACATGCTGAAAGCTAAAAATAGAACCATGTCTATCACAATGCACTAAAGTCAAAAGAAATCACCAAATGACCAGAAGGTAATTGCATGAAATGAGAAAAAAAATTTAGCTGACTGTCCCTCAGACAAAGAAAGGACTTCTATCTAGAACACAAATATATGAATTTTTAAAAAATCAGGACCTCAAAATTCAAAGACCCAATCCAAAAATGTGTATCTGAACTAAATATATACTTAGATGAAGCATTACAAATGGCAAATAAATATATGTAAAAATGTTCAAAATATTTGGTCATTGGAGAAATGCAAATAAAATCAACATTGACCAAATAGTTCAGCAGATTAACATGCCACAAGGCTGGGGTTTAATCCCTGGCTTGCAGTGTCGACCCTGCCCCACAGACATGCTGAGATGGTGATTGAAACTGGGCATGATGGCATGTGCCTATAAGGCCAGCCCTTGGGATGTTGAAAACAGGAAGATCACTATGAGTTCGATCTGTGTGGTAAGACCCTGTAGACCCTGCCCTAAATACATAAAAAGAAAAAAAAAAGAGAGAATAGTTACATCTAGGGAAAACAAAAGCTAGGCAGGACAAATAAAACTATTTTTAGTAACATGGTTCAACTGTTAGTAACACTTTCATAGGTTTAACACTGTATATACTATTTTTAATCATTTATATTTGTCAATATTGAAAGGAGTGAATGATCAAGGGAAAGGAATATAAACATGTTATTTTGAGATAGTGAAGAGAATCTATAAAATAGTTAGCTAAACTGGATATAAATTGTCAAAGAGGGAGGGAAGGAGGAGTCCCTTCTTCCTTTGGGTAAAAATTTACCAAATTGGTACTCCAAAATGTGTACATGATAAAATTTATGTAAAATTTAGAAACCAAAACCAAGCACATATTTAATAAATAGGACTAATCTATAGTAAATCCATATATCTTTCAGTATATACTGAAAAAGGCTGGCATGAAGTATTATTTTATTGTTTTTTACATAGCACTTAAATTCAGACTAAAGAGTGGTCTCATTATCTGCACACAGAACAAGTAGAGATGGCTGGAAGTGTAGATAGCTTCAGACAAGAGTATGAAGAAAAGTCCAGGTGACAAAAAATTAGCTATTGCTTAGAAAAGAAAACAAACCAAAAGGATTCAACCAATGATAGAAAGGAAGTAAGAATTAATGAAACTTTCTTGAATTTTGTTCTTGTCTAGATTAATCTCTTCTGTATATGAACTGAATTAACTGGATTTTTTTTGCTTCCTTTCTGTAAGGTACTTGACAAACAGCTAGTTTTATAAATTACCTTGAATATTCATCAATACAGAATTATCTCAAATATATAAGACATCTAGTCAACAGACTTACTTTTAAACTTTCACTAAAACACATATGTAAAATGTATTTCATGAAACATGAAATAAAAGTCTGTTATGCCCTGTCCTCAGATATCAGATCAAACAAAAGGAATAAAATTAATTCAATATATCAATTAGAGACAAAGCCTTTTATAGCTAGAGATTTCAATCTTGTTATTTGTATGTATTTGCAAATGAAACATATTAAGAAGCATTGTAAAGGAAAGTAAATCTCCATTAAGTCAAATGTGTTCAATATTTTTATAGATCAGGAACAGCTAATAATTTCAGAGAATATCTGTATTCATTTTTTTCTTTTCTTTTTTAAGCATTTGGCATAGCGTCTCACTATGCAGCTTAGATTTGCTATGATCCTCCTGTTTTCATTCAGCCTCCTCAGTGCTGGGATTACAGGTGTGCGCCACCACACCGAGTCTTGGTGGCTGGCTCAGCAGGCTGGGAGTGGGGCCAGCACAGCATGTGGTACTCGGGATCAAATCTGATCCCTGCACTTGTCTAACCAGGAGCTTATTCTGCTGAGCTATCTCACTAACCCTGATATCATTCATATTCTGAAAGCCCCCGAAATAGATTTAAGAAAACCTTTATATAATTTATAAGTATGAATAATTTTCCATATATCCCTTATGGAAGTATTATAAAGCAATCACTTAAGATACTCTGCTAACACATTTTAACAGAATTCACAACAATAATTTATGAAGAGGATGGAGAGTTAAAATTTAGCAATAACGTAATCAATGTCATTTTACATTTGAAAAACTGCATCATAAGACGTTATAGGATTTGCCTAATATAATTATTGCCCAATATAATATATTGCATTTAACATACTTTGTATATGGTTTTGCAGAGAATTTAAATATATCTCTAAAGGACATCAACTTTACACTATTTCTTCTTATAAAGACTAATTACTTTGTTACATCTAGCAAAAGATTTATATATATATATATTAATTATGATGTGCTATGGTTTAATGTATTTTAATTATATTTAATTAGTGCATCTGTCTATGTGGCAAAGAAAACTGCCTTCACAACTTTAACAGTACAACAATGGTCTTGCCTTACACTGGACACATATTTTCTCTAAAGTATGCTAGGGGTACAATTCCTCTCTTCACTCTTTATCTTTGACTTGCTTGTGCCTTCCATCTAAAATGGAATAGTGTACAAGTTCATATCCTACTGCTTACATGAACAAGAAGAGTATGATTTATTAGGAAATATGTTTTAAAATTATTGGTTAATGAAACAATAGCCATTCTGATATGTATTTTTTGTAATTTGGAAGAAATGCTAAGAACAGGAAAATCACTAAGGCTGTGGAAAACCTCATTTCTTTGTCCCAAAAGGTAACAACAATAGCGGTAACTTTTATAAATCTTATAAAGTATTATGGAAAAAGACAAGTTAAGTTGCACAAATTCTTTCAGAATGGACTTTCTCCTAAGTACACTATTTTAAGCTACTTCACTGCACGATGTAGCCACATTTATTGTGAATCTGACCATGAATTCCCAGAAACAGGGTACCACTTAACAGTAGAAAATAGTTGCAAAATAAAAATATTCCTGGTTTGAACTCCAAACATCTGTTTTATCTTTGACAAAGGCGGCATATATGTTCACTGCAAAAATTACTTTAATAAATGGTGTTAGAAAACTTCCTTTCCACATGCCAAAGACTAAAGTTAGATAAAAATCTAGAAATAGTATGCACTAAACTAAAATCAAAATGGATTAAAGATCTACATATTAAAACAGAAGCACTAAACCTACTGGAAAAGAAAATAGGTAGAACCATAAATAAAACTCAGATCACATGTGAAATACTACAAAGAATCAACAAGTGGGATTGTTGATTATCTTATTAAAAAGCTTTTGCACATCAGAACTACCACAGTGATAAGACAACCCAGCATCTAGCCAGTTGCCCCTCAAAGTACTTGTATTGACACCATATAAACTGAAAAACATTAGATCCCTTAAATTAAAAGCCTCAATCCAAAAATAAGAATCTAAGATAAATATATACTTCTCAGATGAAGAAATACAAAAGACAAATATATAAAAAATGGTTGACATTACTGGTTATTTGAGATATGCAAATTAAAACACTGTTATGGTTTCTGTCTAGTTGTCCCCCTAAAGTCTCATGCAATCTGTGGGTCAAGGTTCTAGAGTTTGTGATTCATTCATGATCCAATGCTGGGATTATGAGTGTGAGTGCTACACCTGCCTTGGAGGGAGCAAGCTGCACACATTATAAGGAAGGAAGAGAGGATTGCTAGCTGCTGCTGCTCCTCCCTTTGCTCTTTGCTGTTTTCTACCTCCACAAACAGCTGCCTTCTGCCATGTGCCACCCGCTGTTGGAGCCAGCTGAGCATGAACCAGCTGAGCTCCACAAACTGTGAGCTAAGCAAACATTTCTTTTCTTAATTCTCGGTATAAGTCATTTTTTTCCCCAACAATGAGAGAAAACTAAACAAGACAGAATTTGACACCGAGAATAGGAGTTGTTACTGCAACTATACCTGACCATGTCATTCAAGAGCTCTCGGGAATGGTTTATGAGAAGAGACAGAAAAGATTTCGAGATATTAGCTACAAGTGAGGCACTGGAATGCCTTTGGCTATTACATATATATATGAGATTCTGGTTACACCTCAGAAGACCAGAAGGCTGATAGAAATCCTGCCTGTGAAGACCAGGCTGGGGCGATTTCTTCTGGGAAGGATTGCATTGACTCTTGGACTCCAGATAATGTATGCTATGGCCTGTCTGCATTCTACTCATGTCCAGAGACTTTGCCTGA
The DNA here is from genome assembly GCA_004027025.1 of Myocastor coypus. NCBI lineage: Eukaryota > Metazoa > Chordata > Mammalia > Rodentia > Myocastoridae > Myocastor > Myocastor coypus. Next base: position 17,528 of record PVJA010026291.1, on the reverse strand, counting down.
GACAGATTAACTGGCAGACTGATTAATATTGCAAAAGAAGTTTCAAGGTAGTTGAATGTTGAGTCAGTGACATGGATACTGTTGGGAGCCTTTAGACAGACTTATGTTGAAAGTTAAGAGCAAGGAACACAGCAGGATGATTTCAAACCTTGTGAGTTTGGCCAGAAAGGAAGCACTGATAAAGCTGTGGACTCCAAAGATAGAGGTGAGAGGAACTCCACGGCGAAGAAGGAACAAAAGATCAGAAAAGATACGCTGTGGTCATCACAGGAAGCAGGACTCCACCCTTTGCAGCCTTAAAACTACAAAAGTGAAAGAATTTGCTTTGAGGAGAAAGCCACAGAATGCCATGTTCCAGAATGGCGGCACCAGTCATACCAGCTTTCGGAATGATAGCAGCATAGAGAACTGTTCCTCATAATTTGAGTCAGAGTGCTCAGTAACCCAGGCAATCAACCCATACAGCTAGGAGAAAAGAAAGCCTGGCTACTGTTCTAGCTGGCAGCAGACCCTGACATCATCCACATGACACTGGTTTGGGGTGCATGAAGAATTCAAGAGTTCTGAGGTTAAGGAAAGCTTCCACTTAGATTTGAGAAGAAGGTCTGGGAGGCCAGGCAGTGTCCCCTGGGAGGGTAGTGTCAGAGAGTGAGAAACCTAATGTACAACAGAATCCCCAGAAATCTGGAAAAGCCAGGAACATGGATAATGTAAAGAAAGTTCCAAGAAGGGAATAAAGCCAGCCTAAGAGAGAAGCCATGGGTGTCATACAGGTCAAGCCACAAGGAGCTCACAATTTGCCTGATTGCTTCAGATATTCCACAAGAAACTAAAGGATTGATTAATTGATTGACTGATTGATTGATTGATTGATTGATTTTGTGTGTGTATGTGGTACTAAGTATTGAACTCAGGGCCTTATGCATGCTAGGCAGGCACTCTACCACTGAGCTATATCCCTAACCCAAAACTACAAGATTTAATGTTTGCCCTTCTGGACTTTGGACTTGCTTTGGTCCCAATGCTTTGTATTCCCATTTGTACTTTTTTGGAATGGTAATGCTTTCTTCTGCCACTGAATGTGAGGAGTGTTTAACTTTTCATTTTTACAGAGGCTCACAGCTAAGAATTTGTATTAGATCTTGGAGACTTACGAATTGAACTTTTCAGCAATGCTGAAACTGTTAGGACTTTGGCAACGCTTACAAATGGACTAAAATGCCTTTTGCATAAAGGGATGTGCATGAGTCTTTGGGGGTCCAAGAGCAGAATGTTACAGTTTGTGTTTAGCTATACCCTTAAAGCTTCATGCAGTCCTTGGGGCATGTTTCTAAAGTTTGTCCTTAATGCATAATTCAATGCTGGGATTATGGGTGTGAGTGCTACACCTGACCTACAGTGGGTAATCTGCATATATTACAAGGAAGGGAGGGAGGCTTGCTAGCTACTGCACCTCCATGAACTGCTACCCTCTGCCATGAGCCACTCACCCTTGGCACCAGCTGAGTATGGACTGAAACCTCCACGAACTGTAAGCTAAATGAGTCCTTCTTTCCTTAATTCTGAGTGTTGGGTATTTTATCTAAACAATAAGATACAGGTAATTGAGAGAAACACTGAAAGTCCATATCATCCCAGAAAGAATGACTATCAGCAAGATGTCAGCCAATAACAAGTGCTGGAGGTACTGTGGGAAAAATAATCCTTCTCCACTACTGGTGGGTGTATAGACTGGGAAAACCAATCATGTAAAGAAATGGAAATTGAGTGTGGAAATTCCTCCAAAAACTAGAACTAGGGGTCTCATTTGACTCAACTGTTCCCTTTCTTGGTATATTCCCAAAAGAATTAAAAGCATCATACCACAGTGATAATAGGCACACTCATGTTTATAACATCACAGTTTGTAATAGCTAAGTCCTGGAAACAACCTAAATGCTCATCAACTGAGGGACCACACGAAAAAAAAAAAAAGTTTTAAAAAATATATGATGGAGTACTATTCTGCCATAAAGAAGGACAACCCTGAGATATTTACTATTAAATTTATGGGCCTTGAGATCATAAAGGAAGTAAATCTGACACACATGTAAATATCACATTTGTTTCACTTATGTGAGAAGCTGAACATGTAAATAACAACCAAGTTGTTCAAGAGATAGAGTGAAATGGGAAGAAACTGTTCAAATGGAAAAAGGAAACTAGGGATTAAGAGAAAGGGGAGAGAAAGAAAAGGGGGAAAATGAGAAAAGATGGAAACAAAACTTTTTAAATAAGGAGGGGAAGAAGGATTAAAAGGATGGGAGGGGTATGACGGCAAAAGACAAGTCAAAATATGTCATATATAGGTACAAATTTGCTGTGATGAATGTGAGCATTATATAAACCCAAACCATACCAACAAAATTAATCAAATTAAAATACAGTAGATTGATCAATCAATAGACCAATTGATCCATGGTTTGATCTCCCTGGAAGTCCTTCAATCACCAGTTCCAGATGCACTGGCTACAGAAACCAGTCAGACTAGAGAAGATGAGCTGCCAGAGCTATTCGATATAGCCTAGGCAGAGGAAGGAGAGGCCAGGCACACTATGCTCACAGCACTCCTCTATGAGAGAAGCCATTTAACTTTCATGAATAAGAAAGTAAGTCAAAAAAGCAAGGGCTTTTGTATGAGGAAAAGTGCTCAGCTCAAATCTAACTTAGAAAATTAACCATCAGGATAGATCATGGTGGCAGGTGCGTGTATGTATATGGAGCGGGGGAGGGGAGAGAAGGAGAGGGAAAGAGAAAATAAGGGAACTTCAGTTTTGTTGGTTTAATATCCTTTAATAATGTAAAATCAGCTAACGCATTTAATTGCTGTTGTTCTGATAGACAATGACACAACTGGGACAATGTTCACTTTTTGTTTTCAATTAAGAAAAGCTGAGTGTGTTAAGACTGAAGCATATAACTGGGGAACTCTGGCTCCTGAGAGTAAGTGGCTTTCAGAAGAATGTTTTAAGGGCTCTTCTCTAGAGACTCAGGCTTTGGAAGAACTACCAGGGGCAGATGGGAAAACACAAGGAGATCCCTTATCAAGGTGCTTACCAATGCTGGAAAGACAACTGGATTTTATGGAGAGGGAAAAACAAGCTCCACTGAGTAGCCCTCTGATGTCCTTTCTCGGTCAGCTTCAAGCTGGACCAGACAAGTGTCCCTTCCTCTCTTTCCACCACCCTTATTGGTATTTCAACAAAATCAAGCCCCAAATTGTACATGTAGTTATGCTAAAAATATCTTCATAACCATAACTTTCGCAGATCACAAAGCAGCAAAAATCTCTTATTTCTAAACACAAACAAGACTATCACAAATAGGCAGATAGAGCAATCTTTGTAAAATGCAGCTAGATGATTGAAATACTGAAGCAAATCCTTCAGTGACCAATTCTACTACTTTTCTGCCCATCAGGGGAAGAGCAGTCATAAGGTCACATAATTATTAAAAAGATTTCTTAATATCTAAAAAATATATAACAAAATTTCTATTTGTAAAAAGTGAGGGGCTGGGGAGATAGCTCTGAGGCACCAGTACCTGCCTGGCAAGTGCCAGGTCGTGAGTTGGAACCCTGGTCCTGCAAACAAACAAACAAAACAAAACAAAAAAAAGTGAAATTCTAATTTAATAAATACTTCTAGTGCTTTTTAAATTGCTAATCTGGTTATATTTTTATATTGTTTAAGTAGTCTTTAATGAGTATTACTTCTTTAATTCAAATGAATTAAAAAAAATTAACAAGACCCAGACAGAATGCTGATTTATTTTAACCACTAAAAAACACTTAGAAAAATCAAGAAACTATATACCTGAAGGATTACTTCATTAAGTTGTTCAGATGATTTCTCATAATCCTGGATTTCATCAAGAAGCAAAACCATTGATGGACCAGGACCGAGACACGTTCTGTTCTTGTCCTGGAGATGCAGTTTTGCTTCCTCAGTCAAAAGAAGAGCCAGGAACTGCAGACTGGCAGTGAAAAGAGCAGGATATCTGACTGATAAGCCCACACATTTGCAGAACATATCTAAAAGGAAGCATGGTACACACATAAAAACATGAAAATGTCTTCAAAATTAAAGATAAAATGAATCAGATTGATCTGAGCAACTAAATCTATAACTTAATAACATAGATCAATGGCTTAGACACAACAATAACTCTGCTGTTGAAGTCAAACAGTATCATAACAGTCTACTGAGCTAACGATTCTGTTCAATTTTCATCACATGGTTTTGTCTATGAAATTGTGGGTGTTTATGTGTGTGCCTACAAACGTGCATATATACAATATTTGCTAAGACCTTAAGAGTAATAGCCATAGGTTAAGTACTGATTCTCTGAGAACTACTGAATATATGAAGTCTTGAGAACCTTTAACTTTCTAGTTTTGATTTCAGAACAAAATTAAAAAGTAAGATAATTGCTGGGGATGTGGCTTAATGGTAAAACACTTGCCTAGTAGGTGTGAGGCCCTGGGTTTGAACCCCAGCAAGGCAAAAATAAAGATAGGGTATGCTAGCACACCCTTGTGACCTCCGCACTTTGGGAGGCTGAGGTAGGGGTGTTAAAGGCATAAGTCATGCCTGGGCACCTTAGCGATACCCTATGTTAAGGATAAAAGGAACTGGGGAGGTAGCTTCATACTGAATACAGAGGCCTGCATATGATCTCCAAATCTCCAGCACTAGAAAAAAAGAGAAAGGAAGAGAAAGAAGGAAGGAGAGAGGGCAAGAGGGACGGGAAGAAGGGAAGGAAGAGAGGAGGGAAGAGGAAGAGGAAGAGGAAGAGGAAGGGAGGACAAGAGGAAGAGGAAAGGAAAGAGAAAGGGAAAGGGAAAAGAGGGAAGAAGAAAAAAGGAAAATAGAACAGTTCACCAAACTATCCTATGGATCATACAGAATACCAGTTTCCAGGCATGAATGTATTTCTGCTTTCAAACAAGTCAGTGAGTGTCAAATGATACCTTAACAAGCAAAACTTCATATACACTGCTGGCATGATGAACAAAGTATTGCACAAAGGACATGGGTGGATGTGAATTGACTTGGAAACATAGTAGAGGGTGGAAAGAATAGGAAAGCCACACTCACTAAGCATCAAGTCTGAGCCAGGCATTAAGAGTTTCTTATAAATAATGATTTAATCAAAATAACATTTCGTTATTACATTTATCTCATTAATTTATGAAGTATTAGATTTATAATTTTGTTTCCGTTTTGCTATTTTGTATTTATGGTATGAAATTATAACCATAAGGATTTATATAGGTTTAGGCTTATAGAAGTTTGGGTTTTTTTGGTTCTTTTTTTTTTTTTTCTGTCTTTTTGAAACAGGGTCTCGCTATACAGTTGAGGCTGGTCCTGAGCTCACTTTTGTAGCCCAGGCTGGTCTCGAACTCGCACCAATCCTCCTGCCTCAGCCTCCCGAGTGCTGGGATTATAGGCGTGAGCCACCACGCCCAGCTCTAGGCTTATAGAAGTTTAAGTGACATAAAATAATGCAGCTAACAATAGGGCTTTATAAAGATAATGTTCACTTAAATGACATCCCACTATTAATCAAGTCTGAGAAAAGACTGTTTTAGTGACTAACTCATATATTAATTAATGTGGGATAGAAATTGATAACAAATAATACAAAAAAATGTCACCATGGCAAAGAACATTTAAAATTTTTATTAGGTACATTTTTCATTATCATCACCATCATCATAACTGCACACTAAGTTATTTTTATTAGTACCATAAAGTGTAGTATATTTTATGGGAGGTTATGAATTTTATGTTTTCATTGTGTCAGCAGGGAAATCACCTCAAACAAATAGCCTTAAGTCAGGAGTTGCAAAACGTTTGTTAAGGACCAACAGTAATTATCTTATGTATTATAGTTCACTGCTCTTGTTATGACGACTTATCTCAACTATTAATGAAAGCAAACACAGACAACATGTATGAGTGTGGCTGTGTTTCAATAAAACTTTATTAACCAAATTAAATAGTGGAAAAGATTTGATCATACAGCTTTAATATCCAATGTCAGAATCATTTTACTTTATATTGTTGATGATTCAGGTTATGAGCTAATTATCTTCCAAATAATGGAAGAGAAATGTCTTAGTCTCTCAATAAGGCAATCTCTTTGTATGTCCCTCTCTTTTAACAAAATAATGATCTACAATATGGCCACTTTACCCCTATGGTAAACTTGTGACTCCTGTATCTGAATAATTTTATTTCTTATTGGAACGTACTTTTCTGTAAGTATTCCTCATAGTTCAAAACTGTCACCCTATATCATAATTTAAATTTTCAAAATGACAAAATTACATACACAAAGTTAAAAAAATCAATCAATTTAATTAGTGGATAACTGGAAACTTAGAAATCAATTTTTCAGTTTACCTAAATAATTTTAAAAGATAAAGTAAGTGTTAATTATTAACATTTTAGCCGGGCATGGTGGCGCATGCATGTAATCCCAGCACTTGGGAAGCCGACACAGGAGGATTGGTGGGAGTTTGAGACCAGCCTGGGCTACAAAAGTGAGCTCGAGGCTAGCCTCAACTGCATAGCAAGACCCTGTCTCAAAAAGACAAAAAAAAAATATATATATATATGTATATTAACATTTTATATTTAAAAAGTGCTCTTGCTATAATGAAATGTAAAGGAACTACAACATGTAAAGGCACTACAAAAACTAGCTTAGACATTTCAAAATAATCATTTGTATTTGTGGGTGAATATATGCCAAATAGCTTTCAAAAGTAATTACATTATTTTTAACATTTCTATGTGGAAAATCTGATGTCTTGAAGAAAGATGCTATTTTTATTATAACTTCCATGCTATTACTTAGAAAGAATTCTATATATTCAGATTTATCTACTTACAGTGAACATAGAAGAGATTGACTTCTTTCTAATGAAAGAAAAGCTGTCTCACTGTTTTATTTTATTTATTTTGGTCCTTACAGTGTGATGCCTTTTTCTTTCACCTCAAAAACAGTACTTTATTTATACTTTTGCAAAGTTAGTAACATGTGACACAACGTTGCCTAGTGAGTAATAGCTGGTTTTAGCCAGATAAGATGTTTATCACAGGACTGAGGTAGCTTATTTGCTTTAGGCACTGAGGCCTAGGCCCACCTACACACATCTGATCCATTTCCTAGCTTCCGAGGCTCCCAACATAACCCCCTTTTTGTTTTGTTTTGTCTGAGATGAGTGCTTCATTGAAGTTAAATATCTAACTGCTTTATAATTTTATGAGCATCATCACAAAATCATAGATTTTTCTTAGTTGTTCTGATACATCTCTGATATGTTTTAATTTTTAAAGTATGTCTTTGGGAAGAGACTCCTCAAAATCACTGAAAATTCCTAAAAACCAGTACCTTGGAATCTCAGATGCCATATCAGAATTAATTTTAGAGAACCTTAACCTCTAATTGGGAATAGAATTATCTTAACTTGTATTAAAAGAAGAAACCCAAGCCAGTGTCATCTCACCAGTTACTGCCGTCCAGCGCCTGGACAGAGCTGAGATAACAGAAGGTAGAGAAAGAGCACTAGCCTTCCTCAGCAGGGCGGCCAGAAGGTCAAGCAAGTGTGTCCATGTGTGATAAAAAGCCGACATTAACTCTACATCTGTAAAATTAATCAAAATATTTCAAGTTACTAATATAATGAAGACAGCTTTTCACAATATAAAGCTCACTACAGACTTTTAGACTTACAATAAGAAATATAAGCTTGTTGAATGAAAACAAATGCAATTCAGCATTGTCCAAAATTCATTTTTGTTAACTTCTCTTCCACTGCTTTTTATTTTGCTACCAAGGCTCAAACTCAAGATCTTGTACTTGCCAGGAAAGGGCTTATGTCACTGAGCTATCTCCCTGGTCCTCTTCCACTGCTTCTTAAACATACCTCCGTCTGCATCCACCCTCCTGCACACAGACATAAACTATTTTTTCTCTAATCATTTATTTAATTAATTTATTTGTTTGGTACTGGGGTCTCACTACATAGCTCAGACTTGACGTGATCCTCCTGTCTCAGCCCCCCCAGTGCTGGGATTACAAATGTGTACCTCATGCCCAGATTTACAGTCAAAATGGGCTGGCACAGTGTGTCCAGAGTTTCTGGTAGCCAGCATAGCATGGTATCTGGGATGGAACTTAGGTCCTTGTGCTTACCAGGGAGGCGCTTGTACTGCTGAGCTAGCTCTCTGGCCCAAATCATAAAGCACACTCATCAATAATCAGAAAGAAAGTTTGTGTTATTACGTCTCTTTTTTGCAGTAATCAGTTTGGTTTATGTTTTAGTAACTACTTGGGAGATAATGATGCATGGTATAGTAACCACTGTTATTCTCTTATTTTTTTACCCATGAAAATCTGTTCTATTTTTTCACAAAAAAAAGTGTAACAAATTGAATACACTGTAAGTCACAACTTCAGAGGTATATAATGGGGACATAATAAAAATATTATTATTTGTAGTTCTTCTATAAAAGTAAGTTTTCTAGGTAGCTTAGTTGGTTAAAGCACATGACTTAGCAAAGTCTCTCAGGCACCAGGGACTGCAGTTTGATCCCCTACCCCACATAAAGACCTGAGACCTGCCTTTAAGGTAGCCAGCCCAAAAAAAATGTAAGTTTTCTCTTCTTCCCCTCTTCACCTTCAGTAAGGGTGAAAAGGAAGGCATAACATGCCAAGGTCAAGGAAGAAGAGAAAGGATTTCTTCAAAAAACTAGGAAGAGTGACCTCACAGAGAATACTATGAGAAACAGTATTATTCTCTAGCTGTGCTTATGGCTAACAATAGCAGTTAACCTGTTAGGAGTCAGGGCACATGTCTCTGGCTCTACATCCTATAAATGTAACTACAGAGATTCAGGCACCTGAAACAATGTCATCCTGTCACCTTTGCTAAACTGTATTATAAATTAACTGATGACTTACATCCAGGTGTTTTACAGCACCGAAGCGGTACTTGGAAATAGCCTCTTCTAGGGCATCAGGATGACAGTGTTTCTTCACTGCCTTGTCACTATTGGCTATCTAAAAGAGAGTATTTTACACATGTTTCCTCATTGCTGTTCCCACAAAAATTTAACTACAGTATAGTGTATGTTACTTTTTAAAATTTTAGTAGGAAAGAAATAATAATGAGACAGTTTCAAATCACGTTAGCAGGATAGCCACAATAATACAATGTATACTGTTGTCTTCATAATAGTTGTTCAGAGTATAAGATGCAGACATGATAACTTTTCTTAACACTATTAGTACAAATATTTCTCGTTGAACTAAGAGAAAGTAGTTGTATGTATAGTCCAGTAGTCCACAATAGTAGTGGGTTATTAGCACAACTGGTAATGTTGGAAGCTGTTGCTTTGAGCCTTGAGCTCAGCATATTAATATGGCTTTACTTTTTATACCTTATGGTTTAACTTTTCTGATGGATGGTTAAGACCAAGTTAAAGCAAGACCTATAAAGCAATAAATGTAACTTTTATATCTGGCAAGGTGAGTCCAATCCACTCAGGATTTACCCTGAAAACATATATAGCATTTCATACAACTTTTGTCAGTGTCAGCTGTCTGGATAAGTCTCAGCCATTGCTTGACCAGTTTGCCCTCTGTGAGAGAGCCTAAGAGAATGTTTTCTCCCTAGGTGACTTTCCTTAGGCATACTATACATCGTTGATCCCTTTCCTTTGCGGCCACATAATCTCCTTGAATGGAAAATTTGGGACACCACTGAGTAACAGAATGTTACATTACAGGTTCTCTTATGTCCTAAGTCCTCAATGACCTACAGGGGCTGGAGCCAAAATATTGGCTATCTAGGCCAGCAGGATAGCTCAGTAGCCTAAAGCACCTGCTTACGAAAGGTTAGGCAAGGTACAAGGACAGCTGTTTAATCCCAGGTACTATATAGGGTGCCAGCCCCAGCCACAGGGCAAGGTGAGCTGGCCACAAAATATTGGCTATTTTTATAACCCTTCTTTTCCTCTAATTTTTTCGTCTACAAACTTAAGTTTTTAACCCTCTAAAAGAGCTTAGTGATACTATTACTCTATAATATAGATATTTGAGCTTAATACCAATGTCTTTCTGAATATCAAGTGCTTTAGACTTAACAAGGAACCAATATTTTCTATAAGTCAATCATATTCTAATAAATCCCAATAGAATGTGATAAAAAACATCACGAATTTATCCGGAAATTTAGAAATCTAACTATATAGAAAATAGTAGAAAGTCACTCCTATGGCATGTTTCCTTTGTTTCTTATTCTCTTTTATTACCCCTTTAAAAAAAATTACTTGAGAGTATAGCAATATTGATACAACATTAGAAGCAGCATGCATCTAAACGACCAGAATGACAGGCATTCCATAATGGTTTTAGTGTTACACATTGCTATCCTCAGAGTTAAACACCTGTTGGAGATTCTTAGGACCATTGTCTAATTCATCCTGTGTATATAAGTGCATGGTTTAGCCCCTGCCAAAATTTCTAACTTTTCTGCTTGCTGTCTCTTCCTTGTTTAATCCTTAAGTTTTTGATTTCCATTTAGTTGTGTCATGCCTTTCCATTTTTATTTCTCTTTTTGAGTTCTTACACTAGGGAGACTATACAATATTTACAAATGTAGGTCTGGTTTATTTCACTAACGAGTATATCTTCAAGACACATCCACTTATATATGAAATCTTCTAGCTTATCATTCTTCATAACTGAGTAATATTCCATTATATAAAAATACCACTTCTTTTTCAACCATTCTTCAAATGATGGGTATTTTGGTTGTTTCCAAGATTTGGCTATTACAGATTGGGCTGCTATAAACATAGGTGCACAGATAGTGCTATGGTATGATGTTTTCAGTTCTTCTGAGAAAATTCCCAGTAGGGGGATAGCTGGATTGAATGGAACTTCCAATTCTAGTTTTGTAAGGATCCTCCACACTGCTTTCCATAATGGCTGCACCAATCTGCATTCCCACCAGCAGTGGAGAAGGGTTCCTCTTTCCCAACAGCCTCTCCAGCATTTGTTGCTGGTTAATTTCTTTAGGATAGCTATTCTTTCTGGGGTGAGATGGTATCTAAGTGTTGTTTTGATTTGCATTTCATGAATGGCTAGCAATGTGGAGAATTTCTTCATGTATTTATAGGCTTGCTGAATTTCTTTCTCCGAGAAGTGTGTGTTCATCTCAGATGCCCATTTCTGAATTGGGTCTTTGAATTTTGGGACCCTAATGGTTTTCATTTCTTTGTAAATTATAGATAGAAGACCTTTGTCTGAATACTTGCTAATTAAAATCTTTTCGAAATTTGTGGGTTGTGTTTTCACTCTGTTAGTAATTTCTTTTGAAATGTAAAAATTTCTTAGATGAAGGAAATTCCATTTGTTGATCCTTTCAAGTGTTAAAGGTGCATTTTGATTTTTGTCCATGAATTTTTCCCCTACCCCGAGGTCTTCAGGATTTTCTCCCACTTTCTCTTCCAGGAGGTTTAATGTTTCACTTTTAATATTTAGATCTTTAATCCATTTTGACTTTAGTTTAGTGCATGATGATAGACTTTGGTCAAGTTTTAATTTTTGGCGTGTAGAGAGTCAATTTTTCCAGCACCATTTGTTAAAGAGGCTTTTTTCCAGTAAGTATGTTTGCCCCCTTTGTCAAAGATAAAGAGACTGACTGTGTTTGTATTTGCTTCTATATCTTCCAATCTATTCCACTGATCCTCAGGTCTATTTATTTTTGCAAAACTGTGCTGATTTTATCAATTGCTTTACAATATAATTTTAAGTCAGGAATTGTAATTCCTCCTGCCTTATGTTTGTTGCCTAGGATTGTCTCTGCTATTCTAGGTGTTTTCTGATTACAAATAAATTCTAGCAATGATTTCTCTACATCTGTGAGGTACGTTGATGGTATTTTGGTAGGGATTGCATTAAATCTGTATAATAATTTTAGGAGTACGGCCATCTTCACAATGTTGGTTCTTCCTATTCAGGAGTAGGAAATATCTTTCCATTTTCTGAAATCCTCTAAGATCTCTTTTTTCAGGGTACTATAGTTTTCATTGAATAAGCCTTTTATTTCCTTAGATTAATTTCTAAGTATTTCATTTTCTGCGGTGCTATTGTAAAAGGTATTGTTTCTCTAATTTCTCTCAGTGTGTTTTTTATCCGTGTAGTGGAATGCTATTGACTTTTGGGTACTGACTTTGTATCCTGCTATGCTACTAAATTTGCGTTTTAATTCTAGTATCTTCTTGGTGGAGTTTTTTTTGGGTCTTCCAAGTAGACTATCATGTCATCTGCAAATAATGGTCCTTTAACTTCTTCATCTATTCTTTTTCTTTTCTCCCTCTCTCTCTCTCTCTCTCTCTCTCTCTCTCTCTCTCTCTCTCTCTCTCTCTCTCTCTCATCTCTGTCTCTCTTCTCTCATGGCTCTAGGTTATGATTCTAGAACTATATTAAATATGAGTGGTGATAGAGGACATCTTTGTCTTATAGCAGATCTGAGAGTAAAAGGCTTTAGCTTTTCCCCATTTAGAATTACATTAGCCATTAGATTGTCATAGATGGCTTTTATCAGATTGAGGCAGAGGCTGTCTATTCCAAACTTTTGTAGGATCTTGAACATGAATGAGTGTTGGACTTTGTCAAAAGCCTTTTCTGCATCAAGGGAGATGATAATGTGGCTTTTGGATTTGGCTCTATTGATAATAGTGTTTTACATTTATAGATTTGCATATGTTGAACTATCCTTTCATTACTGGAATGAATCCTACCTGGTCATGATGCATAATCTTCTTAATTATTTGCTATATTCTATTTGGTAGGATTTTATTGAGGACTGTTGCATCTATGTTCATGACAGAGATTGGTAGTTCTCATTTTAGTTGCACCTTTCTCTCATTTTGGTATTAGTGTAATACTTGCCTCCAGAAATGATTTTTGGAGGACTGTTCCCTTGCCAACTTCACTGAAGAGTTTGAGGCGTATTGAATTATATCTTCTATAAACGTCTTGTAGAATTCACTGGTGAATCCACCAAGACCTGGATTTTTCTTTGTCAGTAGGTTTTTTACTACATTTTGTATTTCACTGGCTGTTTTTGGATTGTTGAGCATTCTTATATCTTCTTGATGCAGTTTGGGTAATTTGTACCTTTCTAGGAATTTGTCCATTTCATCTGTGTCAATTCTTTGAGAGTAAAGATTCTGAAAGTAGCTCTTAATGGTTTTATAAATTTCCACTGAATCTGTGCTAATTTCACGTTTTTCATTCCTTATTGCTTGAATTTGAGCTGTTTTTTTGTTTTTTTCCTCTTTTTGATAAGGTTATCTAGGGGCTTATCGATTTTATTTAATCTTTCGAAGAACCAGCTTTTTGATTCATTGATTCTTTGTATTCTTTTCTTTGTCTCAATTTATTTCTGCTCTAATCTTTATAATTTCTTCCTGTCTTTAGGATTTGGATTTGGTTTACTCTTCCTTTTCTAGACGATTGAGGTGCAGCATTAGTGTATTTTATTTGTTTCTGTTCTGTTTTCTTAATGTGTGAGTTCATAGCTATAAATTTCTAAGAACTGCTTTTATTGAATCCCATAAATGCTGGTAGATTGAGTTTTAATTTTCATTAGCTTGGACATGTTGTTTAATTTCTTGTTTAATTTCATCTGTAACCCACTGGTTGCTGAAAAGGGTATTCTTTAATTTCCATGTATTTCTGGGTTTCACGTTTCTTTTGTCATTTATTTCCAGTTTCATTGCACTGTGCTCAGATAATATGCATGGGATACTTTTTTTTCTTGCACATAATTAAGCATGATATGTGGGCTATTATGTGGTCTATTTTAGAAAATGTCCCATGTGCAGCCGAAAAAAATGTGTGTTCAGAACTGGCTGGGTTGAGCACTCTGTATATGTCCAGTAAGTCCAGTTGTTCCAAGTTCTGCTACTTCTTTGCTAATCTTTCATCTGCTTGACCAATCTTTTTGGAATAAAGGGGTGTTAAGGGCTCCTGTTAAGATTGTGGCCTTAGAGATCAGATTATTCATGTCCATTAACATTTGTCTTATACAACTGGGTGCTCCCGTGTGTGTACATAGTTATGAGAGTAACCTGTGCATCTTGAATTTTTGTCCTAACCAGTGTATAGTGGCCTTCTTTATTTTGCTTGATCAATCTTCCTTTGAAATTTAGACTATCTGCAAACAGGATTGCTATGCCTGTTAGTTTTTTTTGTTGTTGTTGTTGTTTGTTTTGCTTTGTTTTGTTTTTTGTTTTTCTTAGGTTCTGGGGCATGTAATATTGTTTTCCATGCTTCTACTTTCAGCCTATGAATTTCTTTGTGAGTTAAGTGTGTTTCTTCTATATAGCATATTGTTGAATTTTGCTTCCTAATCCACTGTGCCAGTCTATTTCTTTTAATTGGAGAATTAAGTCCATTTACATTAATAGCAATAATTAAAATGTGATGACTTATTATTGACATGTTATTTACCTATAATTACTTGCCCCCTTTTCTCTTGTGTTTATTTGGTTTCCCTATTTGGTAGGTTCTTTCTGTTTTCATCATGGAGTTTGGGTCATTTTGGTCTATCCCTAAACTATCTTTTAGTAGTCTGTACAGGGTTGGCTTTAACATCATGAAATTTTTTAGTTGTCCTTTCTCCTGGAAGTATTTCATTTCTCCCTCATACTTAAAGAAGAGTTTTGTGGGGTATAGCAGTCTGAGCTGGAATTTGTTTTCATGGAGGAGTTGAAGCACTGCTCCCTGCTTTTCTTGACTTCATGGTTTGTGAAGAGAAATCTGCTGTTATTCTGATGGGTTTTCCTTTAAATATGATATGTTTCTTTTCTCTAGAGGCTTTCAGTATATTATTCTTCTGCTGGATTTCTGGGATCTTGACTATTATATGTCTGGGTGTACTTTTACTTGGGTTGATATTATCTGCAGTTCTGTATGCTTCAGTAACCAGAATGCCACATTGTTTTCTCATATTTGGGAAGTTTTCTGCTTTTACTTGTGCCCATATTCTTTTTATATCATTTGTATTGACTCCTTTTTTTCTTGTTGATGCCTATTAATCTCACATTGTTCATCTTTGCATCGTCTTGCAAAGATTGAATTACTTTTTCCTGCATCCTGGTTGTCTTTAAGAGATCCTTTCTTACCTTTTCAACTAGCTGCAACAGTGTTTTCAAGATCTGAAACTCTATCTCCACTTTCGTTAATAGTGTTGCCAGCTAGTGATTAAGATTTTATTTTCTTCAAGCCTTAAATATGGAAAAATATTTAAATTTCAAGGTAAATTAAAAATTATTCATATTGAACTTTATTACTGTACTTATTGAATAACTTTTTATGTAATTTATTGCTCTCTAAATATTACATTATATGCAATCACATATAAGTTAGCGATTCATACAAATAGCAAGATAATCAGCATCTATGTAATTACTCAAAATATAATTTCCCAGAAAAAATAATTTTGTTTTCAAAGAGATTAAAATATCGTAAAACAAAATAATAAAACATTAGAAACAATATAGAATCTCACTAAACAAAATGATAGGAATTCAACAATGGTTAATAGGTTTTGGCCCTAGTATGAATTGCTGAATTATTATGGTTGTCATCTAATATGGCTGAAGCCCTTAAACAATAGTTTATCTTCCCAGAGACCACCTCCCCTCTTCTTCAACCCAGCCCAGGGTGCAGTTTCCTTTCACCTTTCCTGCCACCTCAGGAAAGACCCCATCAGATCCTCAGGTCTATCTAAACATCCCCCTCAAGCCCCATCCCTGGCAAAAAAACCCATAAAAGCCTCAGCCTCCCTTTGTTCCAATCCAAAGAATACTTTATGTTCCCAAATTCTGTCCATTTTCTCCAAGATAATGAAGTTCGTTTTCCTTTTTCTTTCTGCCTGTTTCACTGCTGTGACACCCTCAAAAACCTATCAGTTGTTATATTCCCTACTGTTCTTCAAACAAGTCCTCAAATTAGTCATTCAGATTGCCATATAAAGTTGGTCAAAAAAATTAAGAAAAAATAAAATTTAAACCTTAACTGTTGCTTTTAACAGACCAGTAGAACTCAGTACGTAATTATTCAAGCCATCCTGTGTACATATATACATATATTATTTTCTCTTCCTTCTTTCTTTCCCTCATTCCACTTTTCCTTTCCTTTGAACAGTTCCTTTCCTTTTCACAGTATGTATCGTACCTTTCAGATTTTACTACAGAAAAAATTTTAAAATATTTCTAAAAACATTTTTAGTGAACTTTTGCCTTGTGTAATCTATTAGAAAATATCTTTTAACGAGCAGGTAGATGTCCACTCAGATGTTGTTCATGTTTTCCTCACTTGATATAATTAATGGTACGTGAAATAACTTTTACATAATTGGATAACAAAAATATGTACTACATTGTAGTTAATTTTCAAAGGCCAAGTCAAGAATAAATATAAAAGTCTTAATAAAAAGGATATATAAAGCAGCCAACAGCAATTAAGATGCTAAACCAATTCTTGTTGTGTGACTTTGGGATCAACAGTTGATCAGATGTTCTCCAACTGCAGCAACCCATTGACTGGCCTTGTAGCACTACTACTGCACGCATAATTTTTATTTTTCACAACTCAATTTCAATGCTTTTCAGGGAATATCCATGGTGAGAAATTAAACACTAAGTAGCAAGATTTTACCAGGTGAGCTTTGTAGGCCATAGGGCATTGGAACACCTAGGTTTTGCTGTTCTTTTTGTTTTGTTGCCTCATTCCTTTCTCCTAGAACTCAATGTTATCCTGTGGAGATAGAGTGGGGGTTGGTAGCACCTTGCCGAGACTACCACTTGTACAATCTCCAGGTAAGGGCAGGGAGATAGCACATTGCTTGCTTGGCACACACCAGGTCCTGAGTTTGATTCCCAGTACTTAAAAAAAAAAAAAAAAAAAAAACACTCCAGGGATTGAATCACTTGTCCTCTATTACCAGGGTAATTTATTTTAACACGGCTGTGATTCAGGGCACATTTTATTTCCTAAACCTCAAATGCAAGTAATTCAAGGGGCTAAGCAAAAGTGAATTCAAAGTCAAGAATTATCAAGTGATCATCTAATTCATTATAAACTATGATTTAAACTTTAAATATATATATATATATATATATATATATATATATATGTTTAATAAAAATATATTTTATTTTGATAAAGATGCTACACTATTATAATTTTCTCTACTAAACCTACTCAATGAGTAGCCAGAGTTTTATTATTACATCATAAATTTAACTCAAAGGGAATTTCAAAAACATTGATCCCAAATCAATTTTTAAGTAAATATATCCATGAAGGCAAAATATACTCCCATTTGCTTGACATTAAGTAATTCAATATATGTTTATTCCATGATTATGCTTTACTTCTTGGATTTTGTTGTG
>PVJA010026290.1:0-29884 GCA_004027025.1 Myocastor coypus | reverse complement strand
GAGGCAGGAGGATCGCTGTGAGTTCGAGACCAGCCTGGGCTACAAAAGTGAGCTCAAGGCCAGCCGGAACTGCACAGTGAGACCCTGTCTCAAAAAGACCAAAAAGACCAAGAAAAAAAAAAAAAGACAAAAAAAAAGGAAAGAAGGAAAGGGCCAGCAAGATAGGTCAGTGGACTAAGCACCTACTTAGGCAAGTGAAGGGACCAGGGTTTGATCCCTGTACCACAGGCTGTGCCCCCTAGTCCAGACCTGGTGGTGTATGCCTGTAATCCCAGCACTGGGGACACTGAAAACAGGAAGATCACTACAAGTCTGAGCTGCATAGTGAGACCCTGAACCAAATACATTTTAAAAAAAAAAAGAAGAAAAGAAAAGGAAAGGGAAACTAGGAGCCCACAAAGACTCAAGATGGAACAATCAGAGAAGTAGAAAGAAGCAGGGGAAAAAAAACAAGAGAGGGAAACAGACATCCAGAGAAAGGCAGTGGGTCCCAGTAAGAAATGGTAGCAGAGTCACATGAGGGTGGACAAAGCTACTATCCTTGGTGATCTGAGAATACTTGTTGGGGTGGGGTGGGGTGGGGTGAGGTCTGCAGCCAGGTGCGGTGGGTTAAAATGCCAGCGTGGTATAAAGAGATGGAGATGACAGGCCTTCGTGGAGATCATTTAGGTGCCAGGCCCCGATCCCAGCCGGGCCATGCATCTCTTCATCCTACCTGACCTTCCCACTGTGGACCAAGTGGTATGGAAAAGACCCATCTGCTTTCCTTGTCTGCTTTCCAGGCTCAAGTACATTCTGTAGGTCTTTTGCTCTTCCCCAGACCAGGGAACTGACCCTCAGCATCTGTCCCTCTGCAGGGCCCCCGGAATTGTTTGACGCCTGGCTTTCCGAGTTCTGCTTAGAGGAGAAGAAGGGAGAGATCTCAGAGCTCCTTCTAGGCAGTCCCTCCATCCGGGCCCTTTACACCAAAATGGTGAGCACCAGCTGGTAGGATGTCCAGCTGGCTCAGGCTTGAAGTGTCAGGAGGGGGCCGGGACATGTACAGTGATAGACACTTTAGAAGCACACCAACCATATCCCAAGCCAGGAATCAGCATGAAAGAGGCCGATTTACCTGTTCTGGCGTTTGGAGAATGGTGAGAAATGAAAGGGCCAGCAATGGGAGTTCTTTTCTTCCTTGTTGGCCAAGGTAGGTCTGGTTAAAACTGAGGTCAGGATGGAAGGGCTATAACAGACATTACAAAGCTAATTCCTGTGTCTGAAATCCAGAATGGCTGGGAGGAGACCAACAAGACTGGGGACAGAGACTCAGAACAATAGTCCCAGGGGGTCCGGCGGGATGGCTCAGTGTTCTAAAGCGCCTGCTGGGGGAAGCTTGGGCGGCTTCAGGGACTGTGGTTCAATCCCGAGCACCACATGCTGTGCCAGCCCTGCCCTCTGTGTGGGCTGAGCCGGCCATAAAAATGAGTGAATAAACAAATAAAGGTTCTGAAAGAAAGAAAGAAAGAAAGAAAGAGAGAGAGAGAGAGAGAGAGAGAAAAGAAAAAAAGAAAGAAAACAATAGTCCCAAATTCTCACCTCCACTTTTCCCTCCTTCCAGGTTCCAGCAGCTGTTTCCCATTCAGAATTCTGGCATCGGTATTTCTATAAAGTCCATCAGCTAGAGCAGGTATAGTGATTAGTCCAGTCCAGAGAGGTCTCTGCTCAACCTGGTTGAAACACAGTGGACCCACACCCCATAGTGAGGATTAAACCCAGGGCCTTTGCAATCATGGTCGTCTCTTAGTTACTAAACTACTTGGCGTGGGCATGAACTTCCTATACTCCCGCCTTAGTCTCCCGAATGCTGGGGTTACACCCATGATTCTACATGCCTGCCTATAGAGAGAGAGACTGAGAGACTGAATGACAGTACACTGACTTATCCTGGTCATTGTACTCCCACCCTCAGGAGCAAGCCCGGAGAGATGCTCTGAAGCAGCGGGCAGAACAGAGTCTTTCTGAAGAGCCTGGCTGGGAGGAAGAAGAAGGTAAGTGTCAAAATATGATGGGTATGTCAGGCCATATATGGGTTCTCAGAGGCCTAGAGAGCTTTGTGCCTAGCAAACTATACGATGGGCATGGTGTGATTACTAGGCATAGGCCATGCTAATGAGATGTCAAGTGAAACAAGGCTGGTAGAACCTCAGAGTTAAGTACAAAAATGAGATGGGTCAGCTGCAACGGATCACTCTGCCAGCAGTGGACCAGTGACTTCATCCTCACTGGGCAGCATATTGAAAATGCAGATTCCCTTCCCCACCTTTAAATAAGACTCTAGGAACAGCCAACCATAATAAGCCCACTACTCATGCTGATGCCCAGCCAGGTTTGAAAATTCCTGGTTTAAGATTGGAGCTGAGCCCGGCGGGATGGCTCAGTGGTCTAAAGCACCTGCTTGGGGAAGCTTGGGCTGCTTCAGGGACCGCGGTTCGATCCCCGGCACCACGTGCTGCGCCAGCCCTCCCCTCGGGGTGGGCTGAGCTGTCCATAAAAATGAGTGAATAAACAAAGGTTCTGAAACAAGAATAAATAAATAAATAAATAAATAAATATTTTGCCGGGCGTGGTGGCTCACGCCTGTAATCCCAGCACTCGGGAGGCTGAGGCAGGAGGATTGGTGCGAGTTCGAGACCAGCCTGGGCTACAAAAGTGAGCTCAAGGCCAGCCTCAACTGCATAGCGAGACCCTGTCTCAAAAAGGCCAAAAAAAAAAAAAAAAGATTGGAGCTGAGCTCCTCTGCCTGGCTATTCAACTTAGAGCACCATGTTGCAGCTACTCCAATGATGTAATACAACTTTTATTTAGGCTTGTACTGTGTGCCTGAGCTACACTGAGAGCTTTCACTGTTTCGTCCTTACCAAATTTCCATTATCTGTCTCTTTATTACAAACAAGACAGGTAGGTTCAGAGTGAAACGGCTTGTCCAGCCATATTCCTAGGGTGTAGTAGATTCTGACCTCAACCCAAAACTGACCCACTTTCAAACTTCAGCTGTCTGATCTCTTACCACCTTGGGCACCAGGAGCCTGATTAGCAGATAGTGTCTGCAGAAGAACCGTGGTGGGCAAGGATGAGGGATGCAAACACCAAGGTTGCCTTGGGGTTGTCTAGGATGCGCTGCCCTCATTCCCCTACATTTTTCTCTCTACAGAGGAATTCGTGGGTATTCCACCCACATCTCCAAAAGAAACAAAGGTTCCTGTGACCAAAACTTTCACATCCCCTGAGGGAGGACCTGGCCCACAGAGACTCCAGTGTGAAGAGACTCCAGTGCTCCCAGTTGAGCCTCCAGCAGAGGTGACTCCTTCAGAGAGCAGTGAGAGCATCTCTCTTGTGACACAGATTGCCAACCTCGCCACAGCACCTGAGGTGCCAGTGCTACCCAAAGACCTGTCTCAAAAGCTACTGGAGGCATCCTTGGAGGAACAGGGTCTGGCTGTGGATGAAGGCGAGACTGGACCTCCGCCTCCAGTTTCCTCCAGGTCCCTAACCCCTGCTGGCCGCCCTAGTGGCTCAGAGCCCAGGCCTCCAGCCAGAGTAGAGACTCTAAGGGAGGAGGTGCCCACAGACTTACGAGTGTTTGAGCTGAACTCAGACAGTGGGAAGTCTACGCCCTCCAACAATGGCAAGAAAGGTATGTCTGCAGCCCCAATGCCAAAGGGTTCTCTGGGCGAGAGTTGCCACTTTATGGGTCTCTTGTGTCTCTTTGTCTTGCTATAATCCTAGGAGCACATTTCTCTCATTTGTGATAGGAAGAGAACAGTTGCCATTGTATACATATAGTCTGTTTGAGACTATATGTGTGTATATTTCAGCTGTGCAAAAAGTGGCCTTAAACTAGCCACTTTGGGGGTTTTTTTGTTTGTTTGTTTTTTGTCTTTTTGAGACAGGGTCTCACTATGCAGTTCAGGCTGGCCTTGAGCTCACTTTTGTAGCCCAGGCTGGTCTCGAACTCGCACTGATCCTCCTGCCTCAGCCTCCTGAGTGCTAGGATTACTGGCATGCGCCACCACACCCAGCGGGGATCTTAAGAGTCAATGAAATCACACTTAACACAGTTTCCATGTTGAATAATATAAGGAAAATTTAGCTCTGAAATGTTAAATAACTTGCTCAAACTAACATGACCATGAAGTGTCAAAGCCTAGGTTCAGACCCAGGTCTGCCTGTCAGGTTGTGTCCTTAGCTATAACTACTGATTTCTGTCCATTTGAACAGTACAGCCTTGTCCTCACTAGGGATCCCTGTAATGTTAATGTCAAGGGCCAAGAGTCATGTTTTCCTAACACTTCATTGTTATGACATAAACACACAGTGCCAGGCACATACCTGTAATCCCAGCACTTGGGAGGCTGAGGCAGGAGGATTGGTGTAAGTTCGAGACTAGCCTGGGCTACAAAAGTGAGCTCAAGGCCAGCCTGAACTGCATAGAGAGATCCTGTCTCAAAAAGAAAAACAAAAATAAAAATAAAAAGAATGAAATGAATGCCCACAAATTTATGCTTATACAGCTTCAGTAATAGAACTTCAGTGTCCATCTGTAAATAGAGTTTTAGACCGGAGACTAGATTTATATCAAAGAGCAACTTTTTTAATTCTAGGAATTAAAGGAGGGGCCCAGCGGGATGGCTCAGTGGTCTAAAGCGCCTGCTTGGGAAAGCTTGGGTGGCTTCAGGGACTGAGGTTCGATCCCGAGCACCACATGCTGCGCCAGCCCTGCCCTCGGGGCGGGCTGAGCCGGCCATAAAAATGAGTGAATAAACAAATAAAGGTTCTGAAACAAGAAAAAAATAAATTTTTTAAAAAAGGAATTAAAGGACAGGATACACCTGGTATTAGCCTTCTTTTCACTTCCCAGATCCCAGAACTTGCTGTTAGAAAGACCACCCCTCACCCCTTACTGCACCCCTCACCCTACTGCATAGTGAGGGAGTGTTTCCTGCGGTGGATAGGAAACGGCCCACCCAGGCCTCTGAAGATCCCGACTGGCAGGAGGGAGAGAACTTGGGGCTTTCTAGTCTCTTACCAAAGCAATTCCTTCTGCCTGATTCAGTGAGGTCATCCATTGAATTACTTCTGCTGTTGATGAGACACAGTGAGGAGGTAGGGGATGAAGCCCAAAGGCAGTATGGCACAGCACTGCCCTAGAGGAATTTAGAGAGGTGGAACCTCAGCACCAGGAGGTGCTGCACCATGGAAACAGGCATGTGGGAGAGCTGGAGGCGTTGGGACAGGTGTGGACGGACAGTGGCAGTTCAGGTTGACAGGGCACATCTAAGGGGCAGTGGCTAAGGGCTTTGCTGTATTGCTTGCACATGAGGATGATACAAAAGGGTAGGCAAAGCCAGGGTTGGTGGCACAACTATAATCGCAGCACATGGGAGGCTGAGGCAGGAGGACTGCCACAAGTTCAAGGCCAATCTGAACTATAGACAGCAGAGCACAGGAGGTAAGAGAAGGCTATGAGTTACAATTCTGGCTTCAAATCCCAACTTTGCTCATAACCCATGTGACTTAAAAGTTTCTGATCTTAGCCTCTACTTACTCCTCTGTAACTATTTTTTTTTTAAGAATTATTTTACTTTATGGTTTTTTTTGTTTTTTGTTTTTTGTTTTTTTTCTTGTTTCAGAACTTCTATTTATTTATTTTTATGGCTGGCTCAGCAGCCTGCCCTGACGGCAGGGCTGACGCAGCATGTGGTGTCAGGGATCAAACCGTGGTCCCTGGAGCCTCCTAAGCTTTCCTAAGCAGGCATTTTAGACCACTGAGCCATCCTGCCCAGCCCCTGTAACTGTTTTTTTAAGAATTTTAAGGGGACTGGGGAGGGCCCAGCGGGATGGCTCAGTGGTCTAAAGAACCTGCTTGGGAAAGCTTGGGCGGCTTCAGGGACCGCAGTTCGATCCCCGGCACCACATGCTGCGCCAGCCCTGCCTGTAGGGCAGGCTGAGCTGGCCATAAAAATGATGAATAAACAAAAAAGATTCTAAAACAAGAAAAAAAAAATTAAATTAAATTTTAAAAAATAATTTTAAAAAATTAAGGGGACTGGGGAGATAGCTCCATGGCACAAGTGCCTGCCTGGCAAGTGCAAGGCTGTGAGTTTGAACCCCAGTCCCGAGAAAAAAAAAAAAGAATTTCATTTATTTTATTTTTTTTTTCCTGTTTCAGAACTTTTATTTGTTTTTTTTTATTTTTATGGCCAGCTCAACCTGCTCTGAGGGCAGGGCTGGCGCAGCATGTGGTGCTTGCAGCCTTCTAAGCTTTCCTAAGCAGGTGTTTTAGACCACTGAGCCATCCTGCCAGGCCCCTGTAACTATTTCTTATAGGGTCTCAGGGAAGAAGTTCAAGTAGAGCCCTAATTTTTTTTTTTTCTTGTTTCAGAACTTTTGTTTGTTTATTTATTTTTTACAGCCATCTTGGTACAGCATGTGGTGCTGGGGATCAAACCGCGGTCCCTGCAGCCACCCGCAGGCACTTTAGGCCACTGAACCATCCTGCCAGGTCCCTTTTTGGTCTTTTTGAGACAAGGTCTCACTATGCAGTTCAGGCTGGCCTTGAGCTCACTTTTGTGGTCCAAGCTGGTCTCAAACTCATACCGATCCTCCTGCCTCAGCCTCCCAAGTGCTGGGATTACAGGCATGTGCCACCACGCCTGGTGAGCCCTAATAATTTTGGAGAAATTATAAGGTGGGACATCTTCTGAACATTTTCTGTGTCTAGATCTGTGTGTATATCCCAGTCCTCACAAAAACTTAAGACATATGTGTTGAGGTCTCCATTTTTCTACTGATCGAAAACAGATCAATCACCCACCCAATAAATGTTTATATAGTCCTGAAGAGCGCAAGAGTAGGTGGCTATCCTGGCAGGTGTGTGGGGTGGTACCAGGGTCCACTTGAGCTGGTCCTGGATTTTAAGTTAGACCTGTTGCATTTTGGTTTCACCACATTACATTGCTCAGGTGCAGGCTCAGAGCAGATGAGGGATGGATTTAACTAGAGTTCAAGGTTAACCTGGTAATAGGATCGAAAAGAAAAGGAGACAATGTGAGGATATACCAGAAATAATAAGAATGGTGGCTCACAGAATCTTAGCTGAGGGCCAGGAAAATAGTTCAGTAGAATAAAAAAGGTATCTCAGCTGAGAGTGAGAAATGAGGAAGTGAAGATAAGATTAAAAATTATAAGTTCCATGGGCTGGCAAGATGGTTTAGCAGTCTAAAGCACCTGCTTAGGAAAGCTTAGGCAACTTCAGGGACTGTAGTTCGATCCCTGGCACCACATGCTGCGCCAGCCCCACCCCAGGGCAGGCTGAGCCAGCCATAATATATTTTTTAAAAATGTAAGTTCCATTTGGAACTATTGTATTTGGACTGCAAAGAGAATGATCAGCTGTGGTTGAACGTTGGATGAAGTTGAGGGAGGCGCAGAGAAAGCTCTCAAGTGCTCTGCCTCTGACACTCACACGTGGGAAAGGAGGCACTGGGAGTGTGATGCAGAAGACCCTGAAGCAACTGTGGGCAGTTAGATGGGGTTAACCTGCAACAGTGAGCATAAGAGCAAGAGTAGCTCTTAAGAGGAAGAACACTCCTTTTTCCTTCTTACACCTGCATCCTACGTGACATGAATTTGGTCTCCAGGTGCAACAGACTCTCTTGGCAAGACTGGTTCCACCACAGGGTTCCTTGTGCCTGAATTTTTTCCCAGAACTGGTCTGATCTAAGAGACTAGACTTTCCCTGCTCAGCTTCTCTCAGAAAGGGCAGTGAAAGGGAACATGATACAGGCCTGTGGCTGTGACCCCAGTGGAGCACCCCACTCTACCACTGACTGTGGGATCTGAGAAAACAGAAAATAGTTGTTTGTTGTGATTCAGAGCTCTAAAAGACTCACCATCTCTAGGTTAGGGGAAACTCAGCCCCCATTTCTTTTTTTTTTTTTTTTTTTTTTGTCTTTTTGAGACAGGGTCTTGCTATGCAGTTCAGGCTGGCCTTGAGCTCACTTTTGTAGCCCAGGCTGGTCTCGAACTTGCACCAATCCTCCTGTCTCAGCCTCCCGAGTGCTAGGATTACAGGCATGAGCCACCACGCCCGGCTAGCCCCCATTTCTTGACTAGAGCAGAGCACCAGTTAAACATTGAAATGAGTTGTGGGTGCTTTGGGGTTTCCAATCACCCAAAAACAAGATAGCGGTAAGAGTTCGAGACCAGCCTGGGCTACAAAACTGAGCTGAA
Organism: Myocastor coypus; assembly: GCA_004027025.1. Classification (NCBI taxonomy): domain Eukaryota; kingdom Metazoa; phylum Chordata; class Mammalia; order Rodentia; family Myocastoridae; genus Myocastor; species Myocastor coypus. The sequence goes on along the minus strand of PVJA010026290.1, from coordinate 21,610 downwards.
GGCCAGCCTGAACTGTACAGCGAAACCCTGTCTCAAAAAGACAAAAGAAAAAGGAGGGCTGGGGAGATAGCTCCGAGGCACAAGTGCCTGCTGGGCAAGTGCAAGGTCATGAGTTCGAACCCTGGTCCCCCCCCCAAAAAAAAAACAAGATAGAAGGCAGACTCCATAGTGAAGTCTAAAGTTGTGTAATCAGGGCTCTGTCACATGCATGGGGTAATAGAGGGCTTGGTGCGTGCCTCCTGCGGTGGGGCAGGAAGGTGAGAGGAGGCTGGTGTCAGGGAGCACCCACATTTTCCACCTCCCTCTACCGTGGAAGCTTTTTTCCCTTGTTTGTAAAATGGTGTTAATAACCACTCCAGAGGGTGGACGTGACTCCAGGAATGTTAACTCACACACTCTGCATGGAAAGATCTGCCCCAGTATTCAAAGCTTAAGGATTTTCAAGTTTAGGCAGTGATGGCGAACCTATGGCACACATGCCGCTGCGAGCTGTGTGTTGTGATTTAAAGTTCCAAAAGGCTCACCATCTCTGGGTTAGGGGAAACCCATGGCTACAGGTGCAGTTTATAACTGAGGAATCAGACAGGCTTCCAGCTTTTGACTGTCCTCAAACAGGAAGACTTGGGTGCCAGATCTGAGGATCTTGCTCTTGGTTGCAAATCTCTGTGACTTGGTGTGGGAACCATTGACAAAATAGCTGTGCAGGGTGTGGTGGTGCACACCTGTAGTCCTGGCCCTCGGAAGCTGAGGTAGGAGGATCAGTAGGAGTCCAAGGTTGGCCTGTGCTACCATATTGAAACCAAGGCTCAAAAGAAATTAGCTCTGAAGCTGGGCATGGTGGCTCATGCCTGTAATCCCAACACTTGGGAGGCTGAGACAGGAGGATCAGTACCGAGACCAGCCTGGGCTACAAAAGTGAGTTCAAGGCCAGCATGAACTGCATAGCAAGACCCTGTCTCAAAAAAAAGACAAAAGAAAAAAGAAATTCGCTCTGAGACAAGGTCTTAGGAGAAATATATTTCCACTGTACATAGGCACTTCACACTCATACTTCTAAGGTCATTGTTCCTCAAACTGCAGACCCAGTTTGCCACAAAATCACCCATGTACCTGTTTATGAAGCAGATGCCAGGCCTTTAAGGTGGTGCACACCTATAATAGCAGTACTTGGGAGGCTGAGGCAAGAGGATTGTTGAGTTCAAGGCCAACCTGGATTACAAAATGAGTTTAAAGCACCCTGAACTGTACAGAAAAACCCTGTCTTGAAAAAGATAAAGACCAAGCGGCTGGCCAGATAGCTCAGCAGACTGAAGCACCTGATCAGGCAGGCATTGCAAGTGGTTCAATTCCCAGCCTGTCGTGCCACCCCTTCCCCTGCCCCCCAGGTCGCGCTGAGATGGACAAGTCTGGGCATGGTGGCACAGCCCTATAATCCCAGTGCTAGGAAGATCACCAGGAGTCCAATCTGTATAGTAAGACCCTGTAGATTCTGTACTAAATGCAAAAAAAGAAAAGAAAAAAAAAAAAGTAGGGCCACCGTATGGACCCCTTTAATCTTTTTTTTGTTGTTGTTGTTTCAGAACTTTTGTTTGTTTATTTATTTTTATGGCCAGCTCAGCCTGCCCTGAGGGCAGGGCTGGCGCAGCATGTGATGCTGGGAATCAAACCTCGGTTCCTGTAGCCGCCTAAGCTTTCCTAAGCAGGCACTTTAGACCACTGAGCCATCCTGCTGGGCCCCAACCCCTTGAATCTCAATAAGGGTATGAATGAGGTTAGGAATCTACATTCTGATAAGCGCCTCCATTGATTCTTTGCAAAGAGGTTGGTTTTACTGTTATTATATAAATAACCTGAAGCCAAAAATGATTTGCCCAAGACTATACAGTAGGAAAAGGAATAGGTCCAACCCAGTTCTGCCTGTGTTAGAGATTGCTTCCCATAGTCTTTTTGGCAAAAACAGAGTGCAAGACACCCTGTGAGCACTGTGGTGCTGGGCAACTATGTATGTTGCTACTTGTTAGGGGGTGGGAGGTAAATACCAAGCCCAGGGCTTCACACTGAGCTATATCCCCAGCGCTTATAGTTTGTTTGTTTGTTTGTTTGTTTTAATATTTTTTTCAAATTTTATTTATTTAATTTTTTTTCTTGTTTCAGAACCTTTGTTTGTTTATTCACTCATTTTTATGGCCGGCTCAGCCCGCCTAGACGGCAGGGCTGGCGCAGCATGTGGTGCCGAGGATCGAACCGCGGTCCCTGAAGCCGCCTAAGATTTCCCAAGCAGGCGCTTTAGACCACTGAGCCATCCCGCCGGGCCCCTGTTTGTTGTTTTTTTTTTATTTTGAGGCATGATCTCACCATGTTGCTCTAGTTTATCTTGAACTTGTGATCCTCCTGCTTCAGCTTCCCACATTTCCCGTATTACAAGCATGCCACTACCACACCCAGCGACAGATTGCTTTTTCTCCTTAGTTTTTTTGTTTTGTTTTGTTTGTATTTTAGGACAGGGTCTACAAAGTCTCACTATGTAGATTGGACTCAAACTCATAGTGAATCACCTGTTTTTGGTCTCTGAAGAGCTGGGATTACAGGCACGTGCCACCACACCCAGTCTCAATCGCAGTCTTAGTGCATTTGGTACAGGGTCTCACTATGCAGCAGCTTGGACTCTGACTGGTAGTGATCCTTGTGTTTTTAACCTCCCCAGCACTGGGATTATAGGTGTGTGCTACCATACCTGGACTCTGTGGGTAGGCTCAGCACACCTGGGACAGGACCTGCGCAGCATGTGGTCCCAGGGATCGAACCATGATCTCTGTGCTTCCCTAAGCAGGTGCTTTGGTTCACTTCATTTAGCTATCTCACCAGCCTCTGTGACAGGCTCTTGCTGTGTAGTTCAGGCTGGCTCTGAACTCACTAGTTTTTAATTTATTTTTTTTCTTGTTTCAGAACCTTTCTTTGTTTATTCACTCATTTTTATGGCCGGCTCAGCCCACCACATGGGCATGGCTGGCGCAGCATGTGGTGCCGGGGATCGAACTGCGGTCTCTGAAGCCACCCAAGCTTTCCCAAGCAGGCGCTTTAGACCACTGAGCCATCCCGCCGGGCCCCCTACTCACTAGTTTTAAACTGTGGCACTCTTCCTGCCTGAGCCTCCTAGCACTCACTAGAGTTACAGGCATGCACCACCACACCCAGTTCTTAATAGTTTAAGAATGTTAGCTGGGCGTGGTGGCTCACACCTATAATCCCAGCACTCCGGGAGGCTGAGGCAAGAGGATCAATGCAAGTTCGAGACCAGCCGGGGCTACAAAAGTGAGCTCAAGGCCAGCCTGAACTGCATAGCGAGACCCTGTCTCAAAAAGACCAAAAAAAAAGAATGTTTTTTGCCATGGATTTAAAATCCTGGACCCTGGGCATGGTGGTGGATGCCTGTGACCCCAGCTCTTGGGAGGCCATAAACAGGCAGATCACTACGAGTCTGGTCTAATAGTGAAATCCTGAATACCTGGTAGACCTCTTAAAAAATGCAAAGAAAAAATAAAATCCTTTAAACTACATCAAGTCAGGCATAATGACACAGACCTGTAATCCTGGCACTCTGAGAGGTTGAGACAAGAGGATCACAAACTTTCTTCATAAAAAGTGTATTTGGTGTAGATGACGCTTATTGTAAAGGCCCTTGCTTCAATTTCCAGTGCCACAGAAAAAATAAAGGAATATGTTCCATCATGTTTTTCTTATTTTCTAATGAGTGGGCTTTGAGGTTGTTTTTGAACTTTCATCAGTATAATGGCACAGCAGTCATCCTTGGACTAAATGTTTTTTACTCAATCTAGGACTTTGTCTTCAATTCCTAAATGTGGGATTGCTGAGCAAGAATGAAAGCAGATTACAGATGGGGCTGGCAAGATGGCTCAGCGATCTAAAAGCACCTGCTTAGGCAACCGCAGACCACAGTTTGATCCCTGGCACCACATGCTGCACCAGCCCCACCCCAGGGCAGCTGTGCCAGCCATAATATATTTAGAAAGAAAGAAAAGGTTTCAGAGATTGGACTTTTATTTTATTTTATTTTATTTTATTTTACCAAGAATCAACTCAGGGGTCTAGGGAGATAGCTCATGGAAGGGCCTGAGTTCAGTCCCCAGTCCCACAAAAAAAAAAAGAACTCAGGACCTCACACTTGCCAGGTACACACTGTACCACTAAGCTATATCCTCAGCTCTTGTGTTCCATCTTGTCATCCCTTTTAAACATTGCTGTCCCCCAGCTAAACTTCTTTAGTTCCCTGCCCCTGCTGCATTTCACCCTGGCTTGTGGTTCCAGGCTCAAGCACGGACATCAGTGAGGACTGGGAGAAGGACTTTGACTTGGACATGACTGAAGAAGAGGTTCAGATGGCCCTTTCCAAAGTGGATGCCTCTGGTGAGGTGAGTGGTCTTGGTTGGCCATGCAAGGAAGCCCTGTGACACCAGGCTCTAGGACCCTGCCCACCAGCCCCAACTGTGCCCTTACTGTGGCTCTGTGTACCTCGCTAAGGTGGCAGCTGTAGGAAGGGTGCCCAGGCCTCCCGCATAGGCACATGATGTTTGTCAGCAAGCTGCTTCCCATTGGTTCTGGGCTAGTTGGATGAGAGAGTTCTGGACTTTTACCTCTGGGTCCCCATTGCCAAGGGAACAACTTAGAAATGCAGACACTGGGCTGAGGATGTGCCTTGGCAGAGCCCTTGCCCAGCTTGCACAAGGACCTGGATTCAATTGCCAGTGTCACCAAAACAAGAGGAAGCCAAGTTAGAGAAACACATGCAGGGGCTGGCTTTTCATATTGACCAATCAAAGCCTTAGAGTGAGTAGTGATCTGCTCCCCAGTACTTCATCAGGGTACATACTTTAATTGCAAGAGTCTGACGCACAGGAAGATCAAGAGAAACTTCAAGCCCAGCCTGGGCAACTTAGCAAGACCTCAAAATAAAAGCAAAAAGGGCCAGCCAGATGGCTTAACAGATTAAAGCACCTGCTTAGGCAGATGCAGGGGCCAGGGGTTTGATCCCTGGGCCTGCCCCCACCCCTGGGGCACACTGAGATGGTGTTTGAGACTGGGTGTAGTGGCACACACAGCTCTTGGGAGACCAAAGTACAAAAAGACAAAAACAACAAAGTTACGTGACACAGAACATACCTTAGCAGAATACTTGTCTATAACCCATTAGACTAAGGAGCAGCTGACAGCAGGCTAAGAACTACAAGCCAAAGAAAATTCTAGGGGACACTTCAAGCTGGGAGTTAAAGCGCTATAGGCCACTGCTACCCTGGACTTAGTCCAAGTGCCATTCTCTTTTTCTTTTATTTCCCCTGTCTTTTTGAGACAGGGTCTCCCTTTTCAGTGCAGGCTGGCCTTGAGCTCACTTTTGTAGCCCGGACTGGTCTCGAACTCACACCAATCCTCCTGCCTCAGCCTCCCAAGTGCTGGGGTTACAGGGGTGCACCACCACACCTGGCATCTCTTTGTCTTTCACAGAACAATATTAACCTCAGCAGGAGACAAGTCCTCAAGTTACTGACTGCCCTTGGGCAGGGCATCCCTTTGCAGAGTCTGTGGCTGGTGGAAGTATCTCAGTGCATGTGAACAATCAGAGCAGCAAGCCGAGCCCCTCAGCAGAGGCAGCTCTGTGCCCACACTGTTCCTTGACACAGGGGGTTCACTCTCAGCAGGGCAGGATACAACACAGGCTTGAGCCTGGGGACTCTTGATCCAGAAACGGAGGCAGACAGCTCTCAGGGGGATGGATTGGGTTGGGTGGGGCTACACACAGGAGTAAACGAGCTGCCCTACCCTATCCCCTCCTGTTTGCAGCTGGAAGATGTAGAGTGGGAGGACTGGGAGTGAGCGAGCCACAGTGACAGCCCCACCACACCGCTGCCCACCTCCCTGACTCGTCTCAGCCCAGCCCTGGATGACACCAAGAATGTCCCCCAAATGGCCTCTGCTCACGCCTGGGAAGGGGATCTCCAAATCCAAGCCCAGAACTATGACTTGTGCCAACCTTAGGATGATGTGAGAAGGGGACACCTATGCCATCACCAAGAGCCTGCATTTCTCTGCTGAACACCTTCTGCTCCTTGGGACTCCTGCTGCAAGTCCCAGGGACAACTCTGGCCCTTCTACGTGTAAACAGAAGCTTTACCACCAGGTTCTTGGAGGGATCAGAGGCAGTACACTCTAGCACTCTTAATAAGCAGGCAAAGATGCCATGCCACCTGCCCATGGCTAAACAGGGTTGGTGAGCATGATTTGGTTCCTATTCCAGTGTGTAACAGGTGGTCATTTCTGGGAAATTTGCCTTTTGGAAATCTCCCTCTTCCAGTTTTCTCCACTGGAAAGGCTCCTTGGGGTTCAGAATCTAGAGACCAAACCATACATAACTCCCTCCTCTTCGGCCCACATGGGGATGTCCCCATAGTTTTCCAGGGCTTCTTCATGTCGGATGCACCCAAGTCCTTAGCCCCACTGTGCCACCGCAAGGGTCTACTCTTGCAGTTCTTTTCCCTCAAGAGGGAAATGGGCCACTTGAGGCCCTTCTGTGCATTGCCTGGCAGAGTATCTGGTCTAAGAAACTACCCACCCCGACTCCCTTGAAAGTAGGTAATGAGGTAGCTCCCGTGGTACAGAGCAGTGAGCAAAGGTGAGTACTTACTGCCTGGTAAGGCCAGCTCTTTGCCTCTGCCCTCTGTTTCCAAGGGGATGCACTGGGGAAATGCCCTGGGCCTCGTGGGCTCCTTCAAGGCTCCCTTAGCAACAGAGCCAGCCTGTCACCCTCCACTGTGGTGAAGCTGCACCTCACTCAGGGCAGTGAGGGCAGCAGAGATTCCTGGAGACCCTGGTGCTTTGCAGTGCTGCTTTGGTGATTCTTGTACATAGAGGCCATGTCCACAGTGACAGAGGGATGGGTGGGATGCCAAGTGGTGGGCAATTGCAGTTCAGACCTTGGGTAAGGGGTGGGAGGAGAGGATGTTGAATCTCTTTTTGATGGATGGGGTTTTTTTCTCTTTGTAATTATTTCTTTAGTTTAATTAACCTTTTGGTTGTTTGTGCAATATTATATATTTTAAATTATAATGCATCACCCCAGAGTATTTTGTAGCTGGGAAAAGAAAATAGGAAAAAAAAAAAAAAAAGATTCTAACTGCTGTTAGTTTTGTAATTAAAAAGAGAGAAAAAAGAACTTTGTCCTGAACCTTTTGCAGACTTGGCGTTAACATTAAAGAGATTCACAGAAGTCAGAAGGTGTCTGGGCAACTGTTTCTGCCTGGGCAGGATGCACACACCAAAGGGGTGGCTTCCCACTGGGAGCTGGAGACACAAGGGCCACAGCCTGGCTGGCCCTTGAGGAAGCCCTGGTCCTCATCTCAGACTCAGCTTCTGGGAAGAGGAGGGGATGGGGCACTGGCAGACCTCTTACCGAGACAAGGAGTCAGGCTGTTTCTGCATTCCCAACGCTTCTGCTTTTATTTGGAAAGGAAGTTGCAGCAATAGTGGTTCCAATTGCTCTTGGTCATTTTTCTCCTCTCCTCCCCCTGTATGGATAATTCGGGGGGCCTAATTTAATTAGCTTTAAACACCTGTGTGAAAATCACTTGCCAGTGGTAATAAAAGTCTGACTGAGCCCTTTGGTTCCATGAAGATCTTTAGAGGGAAAGAATGTGAGTCTGAGAAAGGCATAGGTAAGCTTTAGCATAAGTAAACATGTAAAATATATATCACCATTTTAGAAGCGGGTTTTGGGTTTGCTTCTCCCCCTACTTTATTGGGGAGGCCTTGCCATTGCATTTATCATGTGCTTGCTAACCATGGGTGCCTACTAACTTCTTCAATTGAAGGCCGGAGGGTCATGTCTGTTTCCAGGAGCTGCTTGGTCAGGTCCTGGCAATCAGATGAGATATCCAGATGAGGGGGGAAAGACACCCCCTTTTGCTGCTGCCAGAGCATCTTGGGGATGTCTGTGTCGTCAAAAGGTAGGCTGGCGCAGAGCATGACATACAGGACCACGCCCATGCTCCAGATGTCACCCTTCTTGCTGTCATGGGGAATACCTTGCAGCACCTCTGGGGCTGCGTAGGCTGTGCTCCCACAGAAGGTCTGACTTAGCTCTTGGCATGACTTGGGTAACATCTTGGCAAAGCCAAAGTCGGTCAGCTTGAGGTTGAAGCCCTGCAACAAGGCATTCTCACATTTGAGGTCCCGGTGGGCCACACCACAGCCATGGCAATAGCGGATGGCCTCAACCATCTGGTGGAAGAGGGCCTTGACCTGGCTCTCAGGCATTGGCCCCCCATTCAGCACGCAATCAAAGACATCCCCACCCTCAGCCAGCTCCATCACCAGGTAGATTTTCCCATCAGTGGACTCCAGCGTCTCATACACCTGGACGATGTTTTTGTGGTCAAGGGTCTGCACGATCTGGAGCTCCCGAGGCAGGAATCTCTGGATAAACTCTAATAAAGGGAGGAGAGAGAAACCAGCAAGAATGAAAAGGTCCCAGCCCTGGTCTGGTGGTGCACCTAGCCCCAGCACTTGGGAGACTGTGGCAGGAGGACTGCTTTGAGTCCTGGACTACATAGGGAGACCCTGTGTCAAAAAGAGATCAAGGGCTGGGGACTTAGCTCTGCAATCTAAGTGCCTGCCTAGCAAGTGCAAGCATCTGAGTTCCATCCCTGGTACCATGTGCTGTGCCAGCCCTGGAACCCTGAGCATCCTGTGCCAGCCACCAACACTGTAGGGCATGCCTATAATCCCAGTGCTGGGGAGGCTGAAACAGGAGGATCACTGAGTCTGAGCTACATAGTTATATCCTGTGCAAAATAAATAAAAGATTGCTTTTACTTATTTTGTGTAACTGGAGATTGAACTCAGGCCCTTGCACTTGCCAGGCAAGCACTTACTGTACTGAGCTATCTTCCCCCGCCTGTTTTTTCTTTTTTTTTTTTTCTCTATTGTGGTACTGGAGATGGAACTCTGAACCTTGTACTTGCCAGGCAGGCACTTACACTGTTGAGCTATATATCCCTGGCCCCAAATAAACAAAAGATTTTTTTTTTTTTTTTTTTTTTAACAAAAGATTTTTTAAAAAAATTAAGAGATCAGAAGCCAGGCACGAGGGGCCAGCAAGATAACTCAGCTGTCTAGAGCACCTGCTTAGGCAAGGTTAGGCAACCGCAGGGACCACAATTTGATCTCTGGCACCACATACTGGACCAGCTCCACCCCCAGGGCAGCCTGAGCGGACCATAACATACATATACACATACATATATACATACATACATACATACATACATACATACATACAGCCTATTAAAAAAGCTGCTGAGCCAGGTGTGGTGGTGCACACCTATAATCCCGGCACTGGGGAGGCTGCAGCAGGATGATGGGCACAAGTTTGAAACCAGCCTGGGCTATAAAAATTAGCTCAAGGGGGTTGGGCAGATGGCTCCAAGGCACAAGTGCCTGCCTGGCAAGTGCAAGGACATGAGTTTGAACCCCAGTCCCACAAAAAAGAAAAAAAAAAGAAAGAAAGAAAAAATGAGCTCAAGGCCAGCCTGAACTGCATAGCAAGACCCTGTCTCAGACAAAAAAAAAAGGCATGATGGTGCACACCTGTAATCCCAGCTCTCAGGAGGCTGAGACAGGAGACTTGCTACAAATTCAAGGCCAGCCTGGGCCACAAAGTTCATTTGCAAAGGACCTCTCCCTATTTCTTCCCCCTTTTTTTTTTTTTTTTTTTTTTTTGGTGTGTGTGGGAATGGGTTTAAACACTACTTTGCAGCTGGGTGTGGTGGCTCACGCCTGGAATCCCAGCACTTGGGAGGCTGAGGCAGGAGGATTGGTGCGAGTTCGAGACCAGCCTGGGCTACAAAAGTGAGCTCAAAGCCAGCCTGAACTGCACAGTGAGACCCTGTCTCAAAAAATAAAATAAAAAAATAAACACTGCCTTGCAATTGCCCAGTAGTTCTGTGCCACAGAACTATCTCCCCAGCCCCAACAGTCTTTAAATGTATCTCTTGGGGTTGGGGAGATAGCTTGGTGGCACAAGTGCCTGCTTGGCAAGTGCAAGGTCATGAGTTCAAACCCTAGTCCCACCAAAAAAAAAAAAAAAAAAAAATCAATAAATGTATCTCTTAATTTGGACATGGGCAAGAGTATTGCCTACTTACTGCATACTTACTAAGTAGTTACAGATCTACTCCACCCCAACTTGAGGGATTGTGAGCAGACTGTGGCTATCCAGATTTCAGACAGAGCCATTGGATTTCAAGATGCCTGATAGGCCACAGGATGGAGCCCAGCTCTTTGCTGCGTGCTGCTTTCTGATCCCCAGTCCTTTCCAGGATGCTTGTCTTCCCCTTGCCCATCTCCACTTGCCTTAGTACTGGTCTGAGGGCTCTGCCAGCCCTGGCTGTGGCTACTGCATCTCTTCCCTCCTAGAATAGGAAAAGCCCAGGGACCCTCCACCTGGTACACTTATCTTGGATTTGAGGTATGATGTCCTTGAACTCCCATTATCCTTCAATTCACTACTGACCTTGACCCTATGCCCTCTACTCAGTGCCATAGTTTCCCTTGCTTTCTGTGACTGCCAACTAAAGGGGGTGTAGTTTTCTTTTTTTTTTTTTTTTTTTTTTGTCTTTTTGAGACAGGGTCTCGCTATGCAGTTGAGGCTGGTCCTGCGCTCACTTTTGTAGCCCAGGCTGGTCTCGAACTCTCACCAATCCTCCTGCCTCAGCCTCCCAAGTGCTGGGATTACAGGCTTGAGCCACCACGCCCGGCTAAGGGGGTGTAGTTTTCTGACAGGAAGAAGCACCTATTCACTCAGCCCTCCCTTTACCCAAAGGGGCCCCAGCTCACCTTCTGGCCCTCTCATCTTGTCTATAATTTTAATTGCCACTTTTCTTTGGTGTTTTTTGGAAAATGCTTCTTTGACTTTTGAGTAGGTCCCTTCTCCAATGGTCTTGCCCAGCTGGTACCCATTGGAGAGAAGAAAGTCCTCCATCCGGTCCTCAGCTCATGCTGCCTCAGTGAGGCAGCTCTACTTCACCATTGCCCTTGGCGTGCTCCTTTTCTCCCCCAAGGACTTCATCCACAGCCGGCCCAACGCTAGAACATTCTCTGGACGCAGCCGCGGGTGGTGGAGAGGGAAAGGGCTAGACATTTTTAACCTCCGGCCCAATTGTGATGTAAATGCTGTGTGACCCTTGGCCAAAATGGACAGCAGCCCTGCCTGCCCTCATCAGCATACCAAAGCCAGCACCGATTGAGGGCGGCGCTCGGGTCAGGGCCCGCCCTGTTATCATGGACCCTGGATGCCTGGCTCTCCCGCGTGGACACCGCCTCCTTTGCCCCATCCGAGGGCCAGCGTAACCCATTCCCCAAGTGCGTGGCCTGATCCTGCAGTACTCAAACATGAGTCCCCGGGCTAAGTGCCAGAATAGCCAGGGGCAGCGAGGGTTCCCTGGCAGGAACAGGCTCTGTGACGTCACAGTGCCGACTCTCGGGTCACAATGCAGCCCTCCCCCTTGACACCCTGGCCCTGTTGAACTAGACACCTGCCCGGCTCCTCCTGGACCGGAGCGACCTCTGGTGGCCAGGGACGGGCCTCAGCCTCTGGCAGGTGAGCACTGATTCCGGGAGCGGGCGCAGGTAGGGGCGCCTGGCTACCCGCGAGCAGCCTGACCGCCACTCCCCGCACAGAGCGCCCCGGGGCCTGGACATGAGTACCCAGGAGCCCCCGCAGGGTCGGAGATTCCCCATTGAGGCCGGAGACTCCCCTGGTCTTGCCTCCGCCCCGGAGTCCCAGGACAACCCGGAGCCGGTAGCTACCGAGCACAACCCCGTCAGGTGAGGCCTGAGCCCCATCCCGCCCCATTTTCTACACCGAGGCCCACAGGTCATGCCCCAGCCCCAGAGAACTCCAAGTGCCTCCTTGGTGCACCCTATGCATGGGCAGGGCCGCACCTCAGCGCCCCCTGTGGCGCACCGCTTTCTGCAGGCCGCTGCGACGCTGCCCCGGCTGCCACTGCCTGACACTGCTACACGTGCCTATCGACGTCTACCTGGCCATGGGCGGGAGCCCACAGGCCCGCGACACCTGAGCGCCTCTGTGCAGGGCGGCTCCGCGGGAGCCGGGAGGGACGAGGCCGCACGCGCCGAGCACGAGACGATGCACATTTTAAAATAAAAGAATGATGCACATTTTAATAAAGCACAGCATAAACTGTTCTTTCCACTCCAGGCTGGCCGTGTATGTCTGTCAGTCCTATGGAGCCCACTAAGCCTCGCTGCATCCTACAACGCCTTCCCTGGGCTGCCTACTCCTTCGGGACCCGCCCTGCCCTCCCCACCCCTACCCCACCACCTCTCATGGTCTGCAGTTGTCCAACTCTTTTTTCTCTGTCATTGGTTCACCAGTAAAATTTGCATTGCTGTAGTAGGTGCTGGTGACCCATGGGAGTTTAGGATTAGAGAAAGAACATGTTTGGACAAACAACCACACCAGACCCAAGTGGAATTAGCTTCTGCTACCTGCTCTCGTGTTTTGGCACTTCTGCCTGTGTGGGAAGGATGGTGGGCTGCCTCAGTTCATTGTGTGTTCTGGTTTCTTTTTTTTTTTTTTTTTTTTTTTTTTTTTTTTTTTTTTTTTTTTTTTTTTTTTTGTGGTGGGGAGTGAGGTGGGGTGATTTGGTTTGGTTTGGTTTGGTTTGATTTGTTTTGGGCCAAGATCTTGCTATGTACTTCAGGCTGGCCTTAACGACTATATATCCTAGGCTGGCCTCAGCCTCCAGGCAGTCTTCCTGCCTCAGCCTTACAAGTGTGTGTCAGCTGGGGGCTTGCCAGGTAGCTCAGTTGGTTACAGCATGTGATTCAGCAAAGTCACTCCTTGCCGGGGATATCAGTTAGATCCCTATCTCCACATGGAACACAAGACTTGCCCTTAAGGCAGCCGAGCCAGGCAAAAAGAACAAAACCAAACCAAAAAAACCTTCACAAATGTGTGCCCAACACCCAATAAACTGATTTCTTCCTATAAGTGAAGAACCTAAGACTTGTTGAAAGACTTGCCTCAAGTCACCCAAATGATCAGTGATGTAGGCACAGTTCTGTGTCTGAAGACACAACACCTGCATGTCCATCTGTGAAAGGTGCCCAAGACAAAAACCTGGCCCCAAGTGCTAGTATTTAAGATGAATAACAGCCGAGCATGGTGGCACATGGTGGTGCACGCCCATAATACCCGCACTTGGGAGGCTGAGCCAGGAGGATTAGTGCAAGTCTGAGACCAGCCTGGGCTACAAAAGTGACCTCAAGGCCAGCCTGAACTGCTTAGCAAGACCCTGTCTCAAAAAGACAGGGGAAAAAAAAAAAGATGAATAACAAAAATTTTAACCAAAGGACAGGTTCAGTCTATTGTCCCTAGAGATCCAAGTAGAACTGACTCAGTGCCTCTCCCCTAGGTCACCAGAGAAGGACAACTTTTTTTTTTTTTTTTTTTTTTTTGTTTTTTGTTTTGTTTTTTTGCCTCACTGAGCAGTTCAGGCTGGCCTTGAACTCACTATATAGTGGAGGCTGGCCTCAAGCCCATTTCAGCTCTCTGCTTCAGTTTCCTGAGTACTAGGATTATAAGTTTGTGCCACCACATCCAGGAAGAGACTACTCTTCTGAGCCAGGCATGGTGACACACACTTATAATCCCAGTATTTGAAAAATTGCCTCTGAGTTTCATGCCAGCCTGGGCCACACTGTAAGTTCAAGGCCAGACTGGACTGCGGTGAGACCCTGTGGGATGGGAGGGGAAGGCTTTTCCAGGCAACCCCACAATTGCTGGTATCTATGGAGCCTGCCAGCCCCAAACATCTGAATCCTTCCCATTATTCCTTTTTCTCTTCCTTTGTCCCCCTCCTCTTAGTCCTTTTATTTAAAGAACATTTACGGCCATCTCCCATGCTCTTGGTGTGTGAGTGATGCAGAAATTCCAGACCTGGCCTGTGGGTTTCAGTTAGGGTGAGGCTCAACAGACTGAGCCTTGGGCTGCAGAGCTCTAGGATGCCCAGAGCAAGGGCCCTGTGGGTGCATGGAACGCTGTGAGTGGGCCCCAAGGCAGGGAGGTGGAAAGGGAGCTCAAAGAATGTAGTCACTTTTTTTCTTTTTTTGGAGCCAGGGATTGAACTCAGGACCTTGCATTTGGCAGGCAAGTGCTTATGTCACTGAGCTATAACTCTGGCCCAAATGTAGTTGTTTTTATGAACATCTTCTGGTACCAGGCCACATGCGAATGCCCATTGCTAACCCATCCTGAGAGGCCAGGGATATACCAAGAGAAGCTGGGCCCGGAAGGCCTTCGAGTACCAGACTGAAGGGTTTAAGCTTCACTTTGTAGCACGACAGGGAGGATGACAGGCTTGACCTGAGTCACTTCACTCTCCTACTTCTCTTTTTCTCTCCCATTCTGTTCTTAGGAATTTTATTTTTTATTTTTTTTTTTTTTTTCTTGTTTCAAAACCTTCATTTTTTTTTTGTTTTTTTGTTTTTTTGTCTTTTTGAGACAGGGTCTCGCTATGCAGTTCAGGCTGGCCTTGAGCTCACTTTTGTAGCCCAGGCTGGTCTCGAACTCGCACCAATCCTCCTGCCTCAGCCTCCCAAGTGCTGGGATTACAGGCGTGAGCCACCACGCCCGGCAGAACCTTCATTTGTTTATTCACTCATTTTTTATGGCCGGCTCAGCCCACCCCAAGGGCAGGGCTGGCGCAGCATGTGGTGCCGGGGATAGAACGGCAGTCTCTGAAGCCACCCAAGCTTCCCCAAGCAAGGGCTTTAGACCACTGAGCCATCCTGCTGGGCCCCTCCCATTCCGTTTTGTTTCCTTTTCCTCTTTCCACAGGCTTAAACTCCAGGAATGAGTTTAAATTCTATCTCTGCCACTTACTGACTGTGCAACCTTTGACTGATTCCTAAGCCTCTTGGAGCCTCCATTTCCAGACCTGGAAAATGGAGCTAATGACACTGGGAGGTTTCAGTAAGGTCCTGGCCCAGCCACCCTGTGAGAGGCCCCCGCTGCTGCTTGTCAAGGGGCAGCAGAGAGCCAGGTAGCCAAGGACTCTGTCCCCTGGGACTGAGTGACAGCCAGCCCTGCAGGGACCTGGGGAAACCCTGTCTTGCTCTGCCAGTTTTCCAGCTGTTCTGCTCTAAAGCCTATGCACCTAGGGGTTGGGAGTGGAGTGAGAATTTCCAGCTGGGAAAGGCAGAGCTGTCCCTTTATCCTTTAGGGAGCCCTCAGACCCTGATGCCAGACAGCCAGGTCCCAGCCATATTCTCTGGGCCTGAGCAATGAAGAACTCAGAGAAAGGGTTTGTTCACATCACCGCCTTCGCTGCCTTCTCTTTCAGACACCTTATTAGGTGGCCCCTCCCTAAGGGACCCCCTTTTTAGAAGGAGGGGGCGAAGTACAGATGGACCCCCCAGGTTACCATGGAGATAGCAAGGAAAGGGTTGCTGTATTGCCACGGCAACAATTGACGTCAGCACTACCCTTTCCCATCACTTGATATGAGAGGGGGCAGCCACCCCAACCATCAGCAAATCCCCCACAAAGCCTCCTCCCCCTACTAAGCCAATCAACCATGGGGTCAACAGGCTTAATATAGTACAGGAGTTAAATGCACAGACTCTGATGTCAGGCAAACCTCAGTTCAAATTCTCGCTTTGCCTTATCCTTGCTGTGTGAATTTGGACAAGTTCCTTAACCCTTTGAGGGCTCACAGGTACAATGAGGGCGATGGAGCCACAGAGGGTTGTGAGGATTGTGTTGGGTCATACAGGTGACAGGTTCTGGGTCTGGCCCACAAGAAGTTCACAGGCTGACTGATGTCGGCTTACCATCTTGGGGCCTGTCAAGGGGTTATGACCCTTCAGATACAGACTCATAGCCCCTAGAGGGGTCAGGATGGGCCTGTCAAGGGGTTATAACCCTTTTTTTTTTTTTTTTTTTTGAGACAGGGTCTTGCTATGCAGTTCAGGCTGGCGTTGAGCTCACTTTTGTCACCCAGGCTGGTCTCGAACTCACACCAGTTCTCCTGCCTCAGCCTCCCAAGTGCTGGGATTACAGGCGTGAGCCACCACGCCCTGCAGTTATAACCCTTCAGATACAGACTCATAGCCCCTAGAGGGGTCAGGATTTCCAAGGACTGAGCCCCAGCGTGTAAACATCTCAGGATTGGGGTCATGGGGTGGAGCCAGAGACAGTGGAATTTCCAGGCTCTGAGGAAACCCCAGATGCCATTTTCTCTGAAGCCCCATCACATCCGGGCCCTGACCCAACTTCCTCTTTCCTTTCCCTTCAGCCTTGCTCTAGCGCATCTCAGTAGTGTTGCACCTCATAGCCTATCGAGTCCTCTAGGGAAAAGGATGGATGAGAGACCAAAGGACAGGTAAACCTACACCAGGTAGGAGAGGGGTTAGACGCCAAAGAGAGATGGGTGTCCCTGCTACACTGGCATTTCCCCACCTACTGTTGGGGCATGAGGACAAGAAATATTTTCATTTCCTCTCTTTCCCAACCTCCACTCGAGGCCACCACAGTTCATTATACCCCATCCACTCTCACCCCCTGAGTGAGGCCCCACCCCTAGTCATCAGTTTCCTCCAAAAACCCCCAGACTAATCTCTCTGCTTCCTTCCTTCCTTCTTCCTTCCTCTAATCCAGTATTATTCTACAGAAACCACAACCCCACAATGTCACTCAGTTAAATCTGATCAGTGGCCAGGCACACCTACAATCCCCAGCACTCAGGAGGCTGCCACAGAAGGATCACTGTGAATTCAAGGCCCCTCCTGGGCTACATAGTGAGATCCTGTGTCTGAAGAAATACATCTCTCTCCCCAAAGATTTCACATCAGCTGTCTAGCCACACTGGCCACCATTCAGCTCTTCACGAAGCACTCTTAGGGCTGGAGATATAGCTCAGAGGCATAAGTGCCTACCTGGCAAGCACAAGTTTCTGAGTTCAATCCCTTGTATCACACACACAAAAAAAGCTTCCCACCTTTAAGCATTATAGAGAGCCCTTTCTTGGTCCTCCTCACAGCCCAGGAAGTTTATATTTGTAATACTGTAGAAAATTATTGGAATTCTAGTGAGTTAATTCTAATCTACCACTTTTAGTGTTATACATGGAGAAAATAAGGACACTAAGGCATTTTGTAGTTATGAGGAGCCAAGGAGTGCCAAGTCCAACCAGGGCAATGGCTATGTGGAACAAAGGCCTCAGCCCAAGACTGAACCCAGGTTTTATCCATGAAGAAAGGAGAGGTTTGAGGATGAGTGACTGGGAGAATGGCAGGAAATAGGTGAACGCTGTGAGCTGGGCTAAGTGGGAGGCCTGAAATCACCTTTGCAATATACAGAGAGAAGGATACGTACAAAGGATAATCTCCATAACACAATTCAGGCAGTGTCTAGTGTTTTGTGGGTCTGTGCTTCAGCTCTGATGCATAATTCTTCAAGCCTCAGGAAGTCCTGGGGCTTCTCTAAATCAATAAATAAAGCTGTCTAGCCAAAGGCTTCAGTCTCTGTCTCTCTTCTCTCCCGTCCCCTCCCCTCTCCTTCCTTCCCCTCTCTTCCCCTCCCCTCTTCTCTCTTCTCTCCTTGTTCTCTCCTTTCCTCCTTCCCTTTATGCCAGGAATTGAACTCAGGACCTCAGTCTTGCCAGAAAGGTGCTGTGCCACTGAATTATATCCCAGCCCCAGTAGCCTCTATCCTGAGGTTCAATCCCAACCAACAATGTGAAGCACTGGCTCTTCTACCGTCTTATCCAGCTCACACAAGGGAACAATGGGGGATGGGTTTTGGGAAACATTCCTGCCATCTTCAAAGACTACCACCAGCACCTCAGCTGGACCAATATGCATTGCTTAAAGCCAACTGAAGAGATAAGGCAAGGTCCTAGCCAGCTCTGTACACATCAATACATGGAAATAGGATCAGGCAAAATGGAGACAATTGCTCTTCCTTCAAGAAGAGTCACCCAAGCCGGGCGTGGTGGCTCACGCCTGTAATCCCAGCACTTGGGAGGCTGAGGCAGGAGGATCGTTGTGAGTTCGAGACCAGCCTGGGCTACAAAAGTGAGCTCAAAGCCAGCCTGAGCTGCACAGTGAGACCCTGTCTCAAAAAGACAAAAAAAAAAAAAAGAAGAGTCACCCAGCTGGTCCTCCACAAGGCACCTGGCCAGATGCTTCCCTCAGAACCATACCCACCCTTCAGGCCCTTCCTTCTCAGGCTGTACTGACCTCCTCTACCCCCTCCACAGCACCTGCTTGTCACACATTATTGTTCCACATTTAATGTTCCTCAGGTATAAACTAAGGGCAAGAGCCCTGTAATATTCATCCTAACATTCCCAGAGTCTAGAACAGGAGGCCTCAGGAGTCCAGTTTAGCCTGTGAATGACTCCTTGACAAGGTGAGGTCATGGTGCTAGAGAAGCACTAACAAAGCTACCTGGCCTGGTCAAGGATCCAAAATGGCTCCCGTAAGGAACACGTGAACGGAATGATTAAGAAGGAGTTTATCAGGCAAGGACACGGGAGTGAGAAATGTCCCAGCACTGGGATTTGTGTGCTGTGTGTGTGACCTTGGTGCTAAGATGTTGTATTCACGCTTTGGAAAAACAAGCCTGGTTTCCCCTAGGGACAGGTCACACACGATCTAGGGTGGCTGTAGGGAGATGGTTAGGACACTGTAGCAGCCTCCCAGGTACAAGGGGATGGGGCCTTGGGCTGGGCCTGGCTAAAGCAAATAGAGTAAAGCAACAGGTTTTAGATACATCTTAGAGAGAACAGAATTTTGTAACTGCTTGTATATCAAAAGGTATAAAGCCGGGCATGGTGGCTCACGCCTGTAATCCCAGCACTCGGGAGGCTGAGGCAGGAGGATCGGTGCGAGTTCGAGACCAGCCTGGGCTACAAAAGTGAGCTCAAGGCCAGCCTCAACTGCATAGCGAGACCCTGTCTCAAAAAGACAAAAAAAAAAGGTATAAGCCAGGGGCTGGGGAGATAGCTCCATGGCACAAGTGCCTGCCTGGCTAGTGCTAGGTCATAAGTTCAAACCCCGATCTCAGGGGGGGAGTATAGGCTGGCATGGTGGTTCACATCTGCAATCCCAGCATTTGGGAGGTTGAGACAGGAGGATCACCACAAGTCTGAGGCCATCCTAGGCTCCATAGTGCATTCAAGACAAATGTGAACTATATAGCAAGACCTTGTCTAAAACAAGGGTGGGCTGGGAGGGAAAGATGGCTCCAACAGTCTAAAGCACCTGCTTAGGCAAGCTTAGGTAACTGCTGGGAGGATGGTTTGATCCCTGGCACCACATACTGCACCAGCCCCACCCCCCAGCGCAGGCTGAGCCAGTCATAATATAATTAAAGTTAAAAAAAAGAGGTTGCAGCCGGGCATAGTGGCACACACCTGTAATCCCAGTACTTGGGAGGATGAGGCAGGATTGGTGTGAGTTTGAGACCAGCCTGGGCTACAAAAGTGAGCCTAAGGCCAGCCTGAACTGCATAGTGAGACCCTGCCTCAAAAAGACAAAAAAAAAAAAGAGCCCTGTGGAGGGCCCAAGAGGCAAGTATGTGGGGGGCAGAGAAGGCTGTGCTGAAAGACAGAAGCATCTCTGCACAACTGGATGCTGAATACCTGGGAACCTGTGAGACTCCCAGGCATTAACTGCAGAGGACCCAGAACAAGCCACAGTTACCCAGCGAGCAGTACAGCAACAGCTAGGAAGATAGCAAGAGATCAGAAGTGCAGTGTCCCAAAACAGGCGTCAAAGGTATCTTGGTCAGGACTGTCAGCGTTAGCCACTGCTAAGGGGTCACTTCAGATAAAGAGTCCCACACACCTTGGGATTTAGCAACAAGGAGGTGGGTGGTGACCTTGAGGAACTGTCCCTGTGGAATGATGGGGGAGGAAATAGATATGTATGTACACTAGGGGGCTGGGGAGATAGCTCCGTGGCACAAGGGCCTGCCTGGTGAGTGCAAGGTCGTGAGGTCGAACCCCAGCTCCGCAAAAAAAAAAAAAAAAAAGTATGTACACAATTTTTTCAAAAATGTTGGCTGAAGCCGGGCGTGGTGGCTCACGCTTGTAATCCTAGCACTCGGGAGGCTGAGGCAGGAGGATTGGTGCGAGTTCGAGACCAGCCTGGGCTACAAAAGTGAACTCAAGGCCAGCCTCAACTGCATAGCGAGACCCTGTCTCAAAAAGACAAAAAAAAAAAAAAAGAAGGAGCCATCAAAGAGAAAGAGGATGAAGATGGAACAAGCTGAAGAGGCTGGAGGGGGATTCTCCAAGGAAGAAAAAGAAAATGAGATCCCAAAATATGGCTGGGCAGTGTGTGACTGGGGTGCAAGCCAGGGCCTGTCCTGGGCTCTGGGGGCTCACAGCAGCTGCCCACTTTCTGGCAGCCAGTGTGAATCATTGGGGAAAATGGCCCAAACTGGCAAGGTAGGAAAAGGAGCTGGGCCAGTGAGTTCCCCACGGGGCAGGAAGCAAGGCTCTGCCTGGTCTTGGAGCCCTGAGTTCTGAACCCTGAACCCCAAGCCCCATGCTCTGGGTACTACTAACAGGTTGTCCCATGGTTTGTAGGAAGCTTGGTTTTCCCTGTCCCTCTCTGAACCTGAGTTTCTCCTTAGCCAAAACAGAAAGGCTAGGGCTGGGTGTGGTGGCACATGCCTATAATCCCAGCACTTGGGAGGCTGAGGCAGGAGGATCTGTGCAAGTTCGATACCAATCTGGGCTACAGAAGTGAGCTCAAGGCCAGCCTGAACTGCATAGCAAGAACCTATCTCAAAAAAAAAAAAGAGAGAGAGAGAGAGAGAAGAAAGACCAGCACAAGGGTTTTAAACTTTGTGTGTGGGGCTGGGGAGATAGCTTTGTGACACAAGTGCCTGCCTGGCAAATGGAAGGTCATGAGTTCGAACCCTGGTCACAAAAAAAAAAAAACTTTGTGTATGGGGTGGGTGGATATCAGGGATTCTTTGTAGACACAGGAGTCTTTGGAACTTTGCAGTCAGAGAGGGAGCTCTCCGAGGAGTGGATTCCTGGTGAATATATAACCACCAGGGCTGTGGGAGCAGCAATGGGAGACTGAGGAACGCGGGTCTCCCCAACTGACAGCTGACTGGAATTCTCTTTCTACCTTGCTGTCCTTACAGGGATTTCCTTGGCCCTGAGGGGCCATGTCTCCAGAGACTTTGGTGCTATCCCCTCCTACTGAAGTGGCTGGGTAGGGCACGGGGCAGGCTAGGACTGGGCCCCACGGGAGAGAACAGCTCTGCCTCCAACCCCCTGTGCCCGCTGATGCCTCCTACTAAAAACAGCAGGCCCAGAGGGATTATGAGCCCTCCATGTCTGGAGACTAAAACCGGGGCACGCTGGCTGGACACCGTGCTCTTCACTGACAAGGCCCACTTCGTCCTGGTTTCCTTCTGTCCTGGTGAGGTGGCCTGCGGTAAGGTGGCAACAGGTGGAGCGCTCCTCTCCGTTCCTCTAAAGGGACCAGGAGC
>PVJA010026289.1:6818-29925 GCA_004027025.1 Myocastor coypus | reverse complement strand
CCTAGCCCTTCAAGGTCAATAAAGACCCAGGATATAAGAGAACCTGTGCTGTAATATCCTATAACTCAGAGGTGTCCCAAATTTCCTGGTCAAGGAGATTATGGGACCTCAGAGGAAAGGGATGAATGAACTGCAGTTCGTCTAAGGAGAGTCACCCAGAGAAAAACATTCTCTCAGGCTTTCACAGAAAGCAAAATGGCCAAGCAATGGCCGTGACTCGTCCCGAAGGCTGACACTAACAACAGTTCTACAAAGTACTGTCTATGGTCTCAAATTTAATCCTGAGGGGATTTGACCCTGGAAGATACAAAAAAAAAAAAATGTTGAGTTATACAGGTCTTGCTTCGACTTCCCCTTGACCACCCAGCAAGAAAAAAAAAATCCTTAATTACAATGCATGGAACGCAGAGCTAGATTGGTGAGATGAGCTTTAGGAGGCTTAGATTCAATAGCCTCCAACATCACAAGCTTCACTGGTGGCACACTACAATTGCAAAACCTTTGACTGTGTATGTATCTGCTTCCTCTTAGTCCAAAGAGAAGTATATTCTTTCCTTTTTTTTTCTTTCTTTCTTTCTTTTTTCTATGCAACATCAATAGGGAGGTGGGTCATGCCCACACACTGCACTCTACAGAATGATTATGAGGACAATATGCAATATGTCAACTTTCAAAGAAAAGAAGGGGGAAAAGAAAAAAAAAAAGTAATGTGGATTTAGAAAGGTTAATGTTTAATTGTTTGATCAATCTTATATACCTATATGTATTAATCTAAACTGATCTGATCATGAAAATATGTAATATAACCATTGTTAAATTTAAACAATAAAAAAATTGAAAAAAAAATGCTATCCCAAAGGTAATGAAAAGAAAGCACCACCGACTGAGAAAGATCAGCACAATACACAAACAGCAAAGAAGTCACATCCACAATACAGAAAGCACACAATTCACTAAGTAAAAGAAAGTCCAACACCACACTGGGCAAAGCAGTGAGCAGGGGCACAAAAAGAAGCTGGCACTGGCAGGGAAGTGGACCTGGACACAACCAAGGTGGAGGTCAGCAGTGGCCCTACAGTGGACCAGACACAAAAGCTGCCTGCTTGCTTGCACGGGAAGTGCTGCCCTACAAGCCAGGCCCCAGGGCACACGCAAAGTGTAGCAGCAGTTCCACAGGAACCAAGGCTCAGCCACAGCACCAAGATGACCAGAGACACGTATGTGTGGAATGCTGCTGGGCAGAGAAACCAATGCTCCCGGCAGCACCTGCATTCACATAAACTCTGTGGGGCACTGCCTCACATGGACATGTAGGGGAAGAATAGCCATGGAGAGACCGGCAGGGTGCAGGATGGCCATGACCCTGGGACAGAGGGGGCCACGGGGAGCTTTCTTCAGCTGGAGGACACAAATGGCCACGCTGGTGTCCCCCTCCACACAGTGCTGTAGTTATACCTTTGAAGTACTCTCTTCTATGAACCTACTTAGTGTTTAATAAGCGTGACTTCCTGTGAGGTCACACAGCCTACCTTCTTTGGCCAGATTAGAGAGCTCAGTGTGGTGGTCTACAGCCCCTTCATGTGCCTCCTCTTCTTCAATGGTCTCTTCTTCATCTTCCACTGAAACGATTGACACTAGAGGTCAGGGACATCCGAAGCTCCACTGCGACTACACACTTCCCGGCTTTTACACTCTTGTAGAGCTGAAGTGAGCCCTGTAAGTGGTCACTTCAATCTAGACATGCTAGCTTTTATACAAGCAGGAAATGGGGGCATAGTGTCCCTCCTAGGTTGGGCGGTGCACAGCCTTGGCTCTCTGATAACACAGATCATGGTCACACACAGTGGTGACGCCACGTCACGGCGGGGCTGCACAACACGCCACCTTCCTCAGCCTTCTGGATGCACACTCTCCAGACTCCACCTGAACCTTATAGCTCTGACCACCCAAATCTGGGCTTGTGGCAGAAAAAAGCAGGGCCCAGCATCCCAGCAGCAGAGAATCCCACATGGACAGGCAGCTCTCAGCCTGATTAGGGGAGCTACAGAGTCCTCCCTCAGCAGCAGCCCTAGCTCCAGGGCTCTTTCAACTGACATCTATGCTCACCTTTGCCCTTTCCCTCACCAACATACACAGGCAAACAGGGCAACATAGGCCAGGAGAAAACAGAGTGGCATAAGTGCCTGCCTGGCAAGCGTAAGGTCCCAAGTTCTATCCCCGGTACCACAAAGCAAAACAAGCCAGGACAACAGTTCTCCATCTCCAAGCAGAAAGTGCTTGCTCCTTTCTGTGAATCTTCACCACTCACCAGGTCTTTGGGGCAGCTGGTGCCAATCTCATAATCCCCAGGCACCCGTGGCTTCCTGATCACACATACCACCCTGGCAAGTTGGAAGTTTTTTCTGCTTCTCCTCTGCTCTCTGACTACGTGGTGTCAGAGCAGAGCAATCAGGAAGAGGAAAGGAAAAGTCCAAGTGGCTAAGTTAGTTTGCTCCATGTTCCATTTAAGCATCTTTCCTTTTTTTTTGGTCTTTTTCAGACAGAGTCTCACTATGTAGCTCAGGCTGGCCTTGAGTTCACTTTTGTAGCTCAGGCCAGTCTCGAACTCACACCGATCCCAAGTGCTGGGATTACAGGCGTGAGCCACCAGGCCTGGCAAGCATCTTTCTTTCAATAAAATTTAGCCAAATATGCAAATGTCTGTTTCGGTTTCTTCTTTTTTTTCAGTACCGGGGATCAAACTCAAGACCTGTGCTTGCCAGACAGCACTTAGGCCACTAAGCTAACTCCCCAACCCCTGCTTCAGTATCTTAATTTGCTCCCTAGAATACAAGAAAATAATGGGGTCGGCGGGATGGCTCAGTGGTCTAAAGCGCCTGCTTAGGAAAGCTTAGGTGGCTGCAGGGACCGCTGTTCGATCCCTGGCACCACATGCTGCGCCAGCCCTGCCCTCGGGGCGGGCTGAGCTGGCCATAAAAATGAGTGAATAAACAAATAAAGGTTCTGAAACAAGATAGATAAATAAATAAACAAACAAACAAACAAACAAATAAATAAAAGAAAATAACAAATGTGGAGAAAGGATTCTCCACAAACCATGAAATGACCAGAACTCCAGACCGAGAGAAGTGTGACCCTGGCCAGGCGTGGTGGCTCACACCTGTAATCCCAGCACTCAGGAGGCTGAGGCAGGAGGATTAGTGCGAGTTGGAGACCAGCCTGGGCTACAAAAGTGAGCTCAAGGTCAGCCTCAAACTGCATAGCAAGACCCTGTCTCAAAAAGACAAAAAAAAAAAAAAAAAAAAGTGTGACCCTGGTACAGAAATGATGCAGACTCTTCCTAGGTACACTGTGTTTCTCTACCACTGCCCAGGAGGTTGGAGTACTCACAGGGACAGGGTGATGTCAATGGAGTGTGGGGCAGAGTATGGGAGGGATCTCTTACCGGTGGGGCAGATGTATCTCTGACCTTCCTTCTAGGACCTAACCCAAATGCATGGTTCCTGGTGTTATTTGTTAAGTCACTGCCCATGATCCACTGGACACTCTACTACTTCAGGGGCAGAGGACCTGTATTGGACAGGGGGGTACAGGCGGTGCAGATGGAGAATGGTGGATGACTGCACAGCTGCACAGGGTGAAGTTACTAATGGTATTAACACTCACATGTCCCTTCCATCACTTTCACTAATACCTCAGACTACTGCAGAGAGTTGAGCTGCAAGAGCCACCCAACCAGGAGAGCAGCTGGAGGAGAAGACTGGTAACAGGAGAAGTGGGGGCCTCCAAAGACACCACCAAGTGCCATGCCAGCCCTTGACCGTCAAGTTCTAGTTTGCCTGGGCCATTACTGTTTGTTCCTGTTACTTACAGCAAAACTCAACTCTGACAATTAATAAATATTAAACTCTCAAAATCCAGAAAAGGTTACTATGTCAATTAAATCAATAAACCATTTGACCTCTGATACCACAGGCCTTACTGGGCCCCGGATGGGACGGGTCACTATTGGACAGGCTTCTGCAGGCCTACTCCTGCTCCTCCTTTGGCGCCCAAACCCAGGGCCCAGCCCTGAGACACAGCACACAGTTCACAGGCTGCTGGCCACAGGCTGCTCCTGGCTCACTCACATCCCTCTGCATGCCTACTTGGGTGTCGGTGTCTGTGCATCATAAGAGTCTTGCCCAAAAGCCCTAGCTGCTGACAGCCCACCCAACCCCTGCTTACATGGTGACCTGACCCCTTCCTTGCACCAGGGTCACCCTCAAGGACAGGAGTGGACATGGCCCTGTGCCAGAACATGTGGCCTCACTGCTCTCTAGGCTCCAAATGTGACAAAGGCAGATGCCACTGTGTTACCCCAGAAATCACCTGGAACCTTCTAGAAACACCAAGTCTTCTGTACACAGAGAAGAACTGCACAAATGCAGAGGCTGTGCTTTCCAGCTGGCCTCAAAGCAAGACTGCTGCATTGTCAGGGACTCCGGGTCCTGGAACAGAGTTGGCACCAAGGGAAGGGAACAACATACCTTCGTCATCTGTCAGAGATGTGCTAGCTTTTCTCTTTCTTCCAGAGAGTCCTGAATCCTGAAACAGAATAAAAATTAAACTATGACTGAGTCATGAGAGTTCATTTAGTACGAGCCATAGATGCTAACAAGGAACCCCAGGACACTGTACGGCCACCCTTCGCCACTGTTGCTTCCCTTCTTCACTGTGTGCAGTAACATGAACCTTACCAGGAAGTGTTCTGACAGTGGATCAAATCCCCTAGATCGCGACTCTCTTCCTAAAGACAGGAAACATGATTAGCTGTCACTAAAGCTTTAGAAGGATGGTATTCTTGCACTCTACTCCTCCCACCATGCAAGGAGGTGCAGGAGTGCAAGCCCTGCCTCGTTCCTCCTGAGGTCAGAGATAGTAGCTGCCCACTGACTTTAGCAGTGAGATTCTCGGGGCCAGGGGTGTAGCGCAGCGGCATAAGCGCCAGCCTGGCAAGTGCAAGGTCCTGAGTTTGATCCCTGGTACCACGAAAAAACCAACCAGCCAAACAACAACAGCAGTGAGATTCTCTGGGCCTCAGTTTCCCGTCAGTAAGGTGAGTGCCCTGCCACCACCTGAAACACTGAGGGACAGGCATCACTGCCAGCACAGTGCCCCACAGGTCCAGCTACCCAATGACTGGAGGCAGCTGCCACCGAAATAGGAAAGTCATGGTGCAGAGCCACTGTGTCAGCCCAGCCCCAAAGGACCCAGGTCTGACACGTGCCTAACGAGCTCCTCTTACTGTTCAGACACTGAGCCCAGCGGTCCTGATGTCAAACCCCTAGTGTTATCAACAGAAAGGTCCTGGTTCACGTTCATGCGTCTCACAAGAACCGAAAGTACAAAACTTTCAGATGCACTGCACACTGACAGTACAATGCTAAGGTGGAGCACTCACGCCAGGCAGCCTCTGAGCGGGCCTGCCTTGTGCACCAGGACACACACACTAAGCATGCACTCTTCCTCACAGTTAAACCCCAAGCCTTTGCTAGTGCTTTATAGAAGACACCAGGCCTAAAAAGAGGAAAACAAGAAACGAAGCAAAACCAAAAAACATACCTCTCCTGGAAACTTTCTGTAAATTTAAGGCCTTTTTCCTTTTTTCTTCTAATTCTACTTGTAGTTTTATTTCCACAACCTAAATACAAAAAGTCAAATAAGCAAGCAACTTATTAAGGGTGTATATTATAGAAATTCCTCAAACAAAACAAGTCATATAGTACAAAAGTAGCTACCCCACCGCATTTCACATCATCCAGAAAGAAATGTCCAGCTCGGTGCCTTTGCACGTGTTCTGCTGCACCTGCAGCAGCGGCGCTGTGATGCGACTAAAGCCTCGCTCCTAAGACAGCCCATGTTTGTGAGTGGCCACAGGCTCCCTCCCACGCAGGTACCAACAGTAGGCCCTGGCCACCCGCCCCTCAACATGTACTCCTTGCCACCATGTCTCTAGACACAGAGACACTCGCTGACCAGGCACCAGCCAGCAGGGACCAGTGCCTTCAGGCCGAGCAGCCCCACCTGCTCAAGATTCGACCAGAAGTGCTCGATCTCTCGGGCAGCGGAGGCAGCAATACGTCGCAGTCTGTTCTGTTCCTCTCTCCTCCCCCTTTCCTCTCGAAGCTGCTTCTCTGCATGCTGACGAGCTACAGTTCTGATGAGCTGGAAATAAGAGTTCAAGAAGGTTATTTTTTTTTCCTTGTTTCAGAACTTTCGTTTGTTTGTTTATTTATTTATTTATATGGCCGGCTCAGCCTGCCCCGAGGGCAGGGCTGGCGTAGCATGTGGTGCCGGGGATCAAACCTTGGTCCCTGCAGCCGCCTAAGCTTTCCTAAGCAGGTGCTTCAGACCACTGAGCCATCCTGCCGGGCCCCAAGAAGGTTATTTCATATTCTCTGTCACCCTAGAGAAAAAGGAACAACCTGCTCTGCTTTCACAGTACACTAGGAGAAACACTGGCACAAGCAGACCACCAACCTTCCATTTGCACTTCAATGAAGTGCGACTTTACCAAATACACACATTTTTCTCAAATGTGAAATGCTTTACTCCACTGCACTCCTCTTTCGCTTTACTTTACTGAGCTTTTCTGTTCAATACATGGAGACCAGTGTCACTTCTAACAGGCCAGAGGTCTCCCACTGCATGAATGTAACCAAGCTTACCAGTTCCTAGATGTGGGAACTGCAGGTTAGGGTGGTTCACTGGTGCATGCATGGTGTGTCACAGGGAACTGAACCCAGGGCTCTGATGTACGTTCTCAGCAATTTCATTTTTTTTTTTTTGTCTTTTTGAGACAGGGTCTCACTATGCAGCTCAGGCTGGCCTTGAGCTCACTTTTGTAGCCCAGGCTGGTCTCGAACTCACACCGATCCTCCTGCCTCAGCCTCCCAAGTGCTGGGATTACAGGCATGCACCACCATGCCCGGCCTAGCAATTTCATTTCTACTGAGACAGGGTCTCATTAACTGCCTGGGCCAGGCTAATAGTTTCAACCCTTTTGTCATAGCCTCCTAAGAGCTGGGATTCTAAACATGCATCACCACTGTGCCCAGCTGATTCACCTTTTTATTTATTTTTTTTTTTAATTTTTAAATTTTTTTAATGAGCAGAACATATTTATTAAGGGAAAGAAAGCTCCTGTCCGAGAGAGGGGCAGGACCAGGGTTCCAAGTGAGTGTCCCCTGGAAGCTGTCTTTTCCAGGGACTTTTATAGAGAAGACGTGGGAACTCGCTTAGGTGGGTATGAGGTGGGACAAAGACTATGGCCAACCAATAAGATTACAAGCACTATTGCTCAGGTAAAATTGACTAACATCAGGATCCAGTGAGAAGGCAAGTCACGTAGCAAGTGAGCAAGAACACCACCTACTGAGCTTGGGCTTGTGACTCTTTTCAGGATCTTTCAAGATGATTGATTTCTACTTAGAGTATCAATCCCTGATGCCCATCCCTAGGGAAGTATGTAGTTGCTTCTGTTTACTCTTGTCTTAAGATCTGGCCCACAGCGGAAGAGTGTCTGTCTCTAGTTGGAAAGTCACCTAGTCTTCCATGTTGTCCTTGAAGGCCTGGCCCTGTCTGACTGCCTATATTTCTATCTAATTTAGCTGTCTACAACATTCCTCCCTCTGAAGAAGTAACCCCAACTGCTGTGAATGAATTGTGGGCGATGACCACTCTGGCTTCTTCAGGCTGAAAGGGGTTGTACTTATAAACCGGCAGTCAGAGATACTCTACAGAGGTCCTATCTAAAGGCCCTCAATAGACACCAGGCATTTTATCTTGGGTAGGTAGAATTGCTTTAAATCTCCGTCCAGTGATCTCGGTGGGATGTCCAAATGATGCAGGAAGAAAAAACTGATCTGGGGTGGATGACCTCCACGAGAGAGCCTCCAAATGATATAGGGAAAACCGATCCCCAACCTGAAAAGTACCTGGGACAAGTTCGTGTTCTCTCAAACCGAAGAATGAATTTTAGGAACAAACAGAGGTAATGAGCAAAACATTTATTAGGGGAAAGAAAGTTCCTGTTCAAGAGAGGGACAGGAGGGGGGTCCCGAGTGGGTGTCCTCCTGATTCACCTCTTTAAGGCCTCCACCTTACACTGTTAATCTGTACTCTAGAAGATGATATTCCACATGCCTAGAGGCCTCCAGGACTAAGGTTCCCACAAGAAGCACTGCCCACAGAGCCCTGCCCATCAGCAGCACCCTGAGGAGGCAGTGAGGAAGAAGGGAAGCTGAGGACATGCCCAGAGCACTGAGACACTGCACACCTGCCACCCTCATGGTGGGGACTCTATGTTCAGGGCCCCCTGCTCGCCTGTCTGGGGAGAAGGGACAACGAAGAGGGCAGGGCACACGGCCTGCCAAAGAGCAGTAGATTCAGGCTACTCTGAAGCCCATCCTGTCCCCAACCAGCTGCCCGGAGTCTATGTGTCCAGGCCACACCCTGGGTGTGCCAACAGTGTCTGCTCCAGTGTGCATGTATCTAGGACTTACTTCCTCTGTGAACAGCTGGGCTTTCCCTGTTGATGTGACCTTAGATATTTTATTCTCAGAATTCAGAGAGAAAGAAACAGAGAGAAATCAGTGAGGCGCACATCGGGAGAATGAGGCAGGAAGATCGCTGTAAGTTTAAGGCCAGCCCAGACTTCAGTTAGGCCTTTGAAATCAGCCAGTCAGGTTAAAGGGCAGCTGTGTCTCCTGCGTTAGGGATAAAAGGGGCAACCCTGCTTTGTCCTGTACCCCTGACACCTCATGCGGTGCCCTTATACAAAAGTAAAAACCCATGTCAAGGTAACTTGGGCTCTGAGTGCTTTACTGTGAGCCCTGACAAACTGAATCTGGGGGCTCATTTTCAAGTTTTGGCATCCAACTGAGGGGCCCAAGGGTTAGTGAGACATGGGAACTCACATTAAGAGGAAACTCATCCTGTGGCCTTTTTACAAGTGGCCTCCTCGCCTCCAGGACGAGGACCTGACTCCAAGATCTCTTGACTGGCAAAAAGGTATCCAGAGCCACTGGATAAAGATGGGAACCAGGAAACTGCACAGACCAGTTTAAGAAAGTATAAAACAGCACTCAGTTGTTCCCAAGGCCTTTCTGTTCCTGTCCCAACTCAAGATCCTTCAAAAGTAACCCAAGGCAAGATATCTCTGCATACTGAGACTAAACCTCTGGCTCTGGCACACACAGAATAGAAAATACAAATGGCCACAGGCTAGTAGATCAATAGGCTTAAGAACAAAACACTAGGCGTCTTGGACCTGATGCTAAAGACAGACTGATAACCTACAGACAGGGGAAAAAGAGGCGTGGTGGCACATGCCTGTAATCCCAGCACTCGGGAGGCTGAGGCAGGAGGATCGGTGTGGTGTGAGTTCGAGACCAGCCTGGGCTACAAAAGTGAGCTCAAGGCCAGCCACAACTGCATAGCGAGACCCTGTCTCAAAAAGACAAAAAAAAAAAAAAAAGATTACAAAATGAATGTAAGAGACTTGAAACTCACATGAGACTTACAAATAAAAGTCATAGACTTTAAGCAACTACTAAGAAGACAACAATATGCATTGTATTAATTATTGTGGTTGTCCTACTAAGGCAGCACTTCTCAACCTGTGGGTCGCGATCCTGGTAGGGGTCAAACGACCAAAACATGGGGGTCGCCTAAAGCCATTCTGAATCATAACTGTAGCAAAATTACAGTTTGGAAGAAGTCACCAAAATTATTTTTTGGTTTGGGGTTACCCCAACATGAGGAATTGTATTGCGGCGTCACGCAATTAGAAAGGTCGAGAACCACTGTACGTGTTTTTTTTTTTAATTTTATTTATTTTTTTCTTGTTTCAGAACCTCTGTTTGTTGTTTTTTGTTTTTTGTTTTTTTAAATTTTTTTTTATTTGTTATTTTTATTCTTGTTTCAGAACCTTTGTTTGTTTATTCACTCATTTTTATGGCCGGCTCAGCCCGCCCCGAGGGCAGGGCTGGCGCAGCATGTGGTGCTGGGGATCAAACCGCAGTCCCTGAAGCCGCCCAAGCTTCTCCAAGCAGGCGCTTTAGACCACTGAGCCATCCCGCCGGGCCCCAACCTCTGTTTGTTTATTCACTTATTTTTATGGCTGGCTCAGCCTGCCCCAAGGGCAGGGCTGGTGCAGCATGTGGTGCCGGGGATCGAACCGCGGTCCCTGAAGCCGCCCAAGCTTTCCCAAGCAGGCACTTTAGACCACTGAGCCATCCTGCTGGGCCCACTGTACGTGTTTTGAAATAGTCTCATTGTTATTTCTTTCTTCTTAAAAAAAAAAAGCCTTAAAAGCTGGATGTGGTGGCTCATGCCTGTAACCCCAGCACTTGGGAGGCTGAGGCAGGAGGATCGGTGCAAGTTCGAAACCAGCCTGGGCTACAAAAGTGAGCTCAAGGCCAGCCTCAATTGCATAGGGAGACCCTGTCTCAAAAAGACAAAAAAAAAAAAAAAAAAGCCTTAGAGCTGAAAACACAAAGACTATACACAACTAAACTCTATGTATTTCTATATGGTTCACATAGCTTAACTATAGACTATCTTAAATCTGTTGATAGAAATAAAGGCATTTTTCAAGATTTGTGAGATGTTTCCAATCAGGAAGTTAGACAGCCAAGTTAATGGCCAGAATTAGTTTATAAATGCTACATCTGTGTATAATAACCTAAAGAGATCTTTCTTTGGTCACTGATAATATATGTGACTTAAAATGTCAAGTGCTATAATGAATCATATAAAACAGTTGTTAAGGTAACTAAGAAGGGAAAGTTGTTAAACAAGACTCCTCTCTATGATTAAAAGCCAGCTGTCTAAGGGACCGGGGACATAGCTCAGTGGAGTAAGTGCTTGCCTGGTGAGTGTAAGGTCCTCGAGTTCAATTCCTGGTATCTCCAAACAATAAAAATAAAAAATAAACTAAAATAAAAACCAGCTGCCTAGCCCAAAACTCATCCAGTTTTTCCACTGGTGGTGGCTTGTCCAGTTTTTCCAGGGTCTTATGATGCCATATCTCAGGGATCACTGAATTACCATAAATACTAAGGAGGACTATAAGTAAAAACTTAAGTTCTCTATATCTAATGCAATAAAATTTCTGTACAGTTGTGATACTCTCACTGTGTCTTCTCAAGTGTTCAGGTCTTTTAAGATACAAGACTAGAAAAAGACATCTTGGCGGGCATGGCACACGACTGTAATCCCAGCAATTGGGAGGCTGAGGCAGGAGGATTAGTGTGAGTCTGAAGACCAGTCTGGGCTACAAAAGTGAGCCCAAGGCCAACCTGAACTGTATAGCAAGACCCTGTCTCAAAAAAAAAAAAAAAAAAAAAAAAAAACAAACCACACTCCCTTTAACTTACTCAGCAATACACCAACCCTACTACCACCATCACCACGCTAGTTACCTATGACTGACTGTAAGCCTTTGAATGCAGCCAGGGTATCTAAAAATCAGCTGCTTCTCCTGCATTAGGAATAAAAGGGCAACCCTGCTTTGTCCTGGATGCCTGCTGCCTCATACTTGCACCGTTTTGAAAAAGTAACAAGCCTTGTTAAAATTTCTTGATGTCTGAATGCTTCAGTATGTACACTGACAAATTGGGTCTGGGGGCTCATTTCCAACAGAGTATGACACTGTCTCAAAACAAAAACAAAAATGTAAGTAAAAAAAATACAAGCTCAGGGGGGTGGGATGTCAGAGGCAAGAAGTACACTGGGCAGGGGACTTTGAGCACAGGAGAGCAAGGGCAGTGCGCAGTGGCCCACGAGACAGGGCTGCCTGTTGTGGGCAGTAATGAAGGTGACATTCTGCAAAATACAGGCAGGCATCAGAGGCAGGCAAGCAGGCACAACGGCCAGGACATGTTGGCTGTCCCACTCCTGAGCCCTGGCTACCTTGGCTCCTGCTCAGCCCAGGCACCAGCTGGGTGTAGGGCACTGGAAGGCCGCTGATCCCAAGACCCAGTCAAAAGAAAGGGCATCACCCCAGCTCTGCAGCAGAACTACAGCCAGCCTTGGTCCTGCTCTGTAGACCTGCAGCTGCCTTCCTTCCACAGGCAAGAGGACACCTTCCAAAAGCCCACAGGCACACTGGTGCCCATCTACCACGGCCCTAGATATGGACTCAGAGAAGACCAGCCTGTGTTCTGAGCTCACCTTCTTGGCAGCAGCCAACTTCCACCTTCTCTCCTGGGCAAAGTCTGTGGCCATCCACTGCATCTCCTCCAGCAGGTAGTCCCAGTGGGACTTGGGCCGTGGGGCCTCCTGAAGCTTTGGCAGCCGTCTCAGGGACCATATGCCTTCCTTCCGCAAGTCTGCTATCCGCTGGTGGATCTGGTTTTCCTGGAAGGGTACGGTATGGGGAGACAAGAGGTGAGCACACAACTGGTAGGTGTGTATTTCACTAACCTGGGCACCATATCTGAATCTTACCATGAAAGGGGCTCAGTTAGGCACTGAGGGAGAGACCCCGAGATGAGCTCAAGGGACGCTCAGAGGAGCAAGGTTCCTCCCAGATGCCTCAGAGGAGGCCAGAACACCATGCCCAGCCCTGCTGTAAAAGCAGAATAAAACCCAGCCGGGATAACTCAGTGGAAAAGTACGTGCATTCCCAGCACCAAAAGCTCAAGGACCTCCACGTGCTATGCAAGCTTTCTACAACTGAGCTATATTCTCAGCCCCAGAATTTTTATTTTTTATTTCAAGACAAGGTCTCCCTAAGCTCCTAAGAGTAGTCTCTTAACTCTCAATCTTCTTGCCTCAACTTCCTAAATAGCTGCCATTACCGGCATGTACCACCTTACTCATCAAAACCTAGTATGCCAAAGTATTTACAAAGAAAATACGATGCTAGAATCTGCTTGAAAACAGTTGGGGCAGCGGGGCAGCGAGGCAGCGAGGAATCCAGGAAATGAAACTGCCATGTATTGATCGCTGTGTTGTGGTCAGATAACGAGGAGCACAGGATTTGTAACACTCTACTCTGATGTACTGCACCTTTTTCGTTTCCCTAATGAAGCTGTGCAGAGTAAGTGCTTATTCAACCAACAAGCACCAAGTGCTCTGTGCTGGACAGCAATGTTAGGAGAGGCCCACCTTGCTCTGCCCACTCACCCTGCTTGGCTGCTACCACCTTCCCTGCAGCTGTTAAGAAAGCAACTCTTAAGCCCAGCGTGATGGCTCACGCCTGTAATCTCAGCACTTGGGAGGCTGAGGCAGGAGGACTGGTGCGAATTCGAGACCAGCCTGGGCTACAAAGTGAGCTCAAGGCCAGCCTGAACTGCACAGGGAGACCCTGTCTCAAAAAGACAAAAAAAAAAGAAAGCAACTCTGCACTGTCATTGTGCCACAAGGAAGAGTCTCCTCCCAGAGCCTGCTTATTACCAGAAGCAGGACATGCTGGGCTTCAACTGTGGCCTCCAATGACCCCAAGCCATGGAGAATTGTCCTCAGGGCAAGGTATACAGCTTTAAACAATCATAACCATCAAAATGAAAACCACATACACTCCACAAGTTAGAACACAGGCCAGGTATGAGAGTTTACATCTGCAGGCCCAGGTACACCAGGGGCTGAGGCAGGAGGCCTAGGGCCTGAGCCCAGTAGCTGGAGTCCAGCTTGGGGCACACAGGGAGACTCCACTTCCTTGGCACACATGTTCTAACTGGCTTCAGCATGCTTACCAGGGCTATTTGTTCTGCCAGCTTCTCCTGAGGGCTGTCCTGGGATGTGGAGACATTCTGTGCAGGGCTCTGTGGCTTGGGGGGGGCTGGCACCGCTGCCCCAGGAGACCGGGAGGTAACGGGAGACAGCGCCTTGCTGCTTGCTGAGGAGGGTCTGTTCACTGGTGAGGACCGTGCAGGCAATGGCCCTGGGCCTGAACCACTCACAGGTGTGAGGGATGAGGAAGAAGATGAGGTAGTAAGGGGCCTCTGGCAGGGCTGGGCAGGGTCCAGTGGGGGCCTAGCTGATGCCACGGCCTAACAGGAAGGACAGAGCAGAGGGTCAAGAAAAGGCTCCAGGACTTACAAGATCAGCTTGAGCCCTCCTCCCAAGACACCAGGTGAACAGAGCTCATCATGTTCCCACACTGTTCCTATGGATGGCATCATGTCCACAAGGCCAGCCCACTCCTGATCAGGACCAGTAAGATTTCTCTACAATCTATACCTTCATCCATTCTCTTCATTTTGCTTTTTCCAGCCTTGCTATTGTTAAGTACAATACATTTTTATTTCATTATGTAAGCTTTTTCCTAATCAGACAATGCTACATATCATGTTGCAACTTCTCTCTGCAGAAAAAGTACCAATTCCATGTATGTCTTTCTTTTAGGTGGGCAGAAACCCTTAGTGCCCGCCAAAGGTCCAGCCCATGAAAACTACACGGGCCTCCGCACCAGAACAGAGGCTGGCTGGCTAAGTGCTCACTAGAGCAGAACAGAAGGCGGAGAGTAGACTGGAACCAAGTCCACAGGGCCAGGGCTGGGACTGGAGACTAGAGAAGACTCAGAGGCCTCCTGGCAGGGCTCTCAAGTAAAGTCCCTACTGGGGGCTCAGGGACTCACAGCAGGCACACAATTTCAGAAATAAAGCTGTAGAGGGCCCCAACCATATGCAGTTACTAACACTGTGTCATCGCGTCAGCGGCAGAGCCAAGTGACAGAAACTGAATGACCAGCAAAGCCAGGAAATTTTCTTTCCTTAATGCATTTTAGTACAGGGTCTCACTACACAGATCAGACGCGTGGGGATCCTCCCATTTTCAGCCTCCCAACTGCTGGGACCACAGGCGTGTACCACTATGCCCAGTCTCAATCACCATCTCAGCATGCCCCAGGGACAGGGCTGGCATGGCATGCTGGGGATCAAACCCCAGTCTCTGTATCTGCCTAAGCTGGAGCTTTAATCAGCTGAGCTGTCTGGTTGGCCCCCTCCTTTTCTTTTTTTTTCCCTTTAAGCCAGGAAATTTTCTTTTTTTTTTTTTTGTCTTTTTGAGGCAGGGTCTCGCTATGCAGTTCAGGCTGGCCTTGAGCTCACTTTTGTAGCCCAGGCTGGTCTCGAACTCACACCGATCCTCCTGCCTCAGCCTCCCAAGTGCTGGGATTACAGGCGTAAGCCACCATGCCCGGCAACCCAGGAAATTTTCTAACAGACCATGTAAAGAGGCAGTGCACCTACCCTGGTTCAACTCACAAACAACAGGTTGCTACAGATTTATACAGAGCTCCTTATAAGTTATTTCCCACAGCTGATCCCTTTAACGACACAGGCAGGTGAACCAGTCTATGAAGAAATACAGCACTGCTCCAGCTCAGTATGCGGCTCCAAGAAAGAAAACCACTTCCACGGGTATCTTAAGTTGCACCCTGTACAGCCAGCACAGCCCTCCTGGACCTGTGTGTGCAATATACCAAGCTGCTATCCTTCCTGGCCTGAGCTTATCTCACCAACAAATGGGCTGAGAAGTCCTACTTCTTACAATCCCTAGACAGAATGATGCTCATGAAGTCTTCACAATGGTGTCTGCCCATCAGCAGGCAGATGATGAGCAGATGGTGTCGAGAACTGCCTGCCACTGTGCTGTTACCGTACATGAAAGCCTGCTTCAAATCATAATGAACCTTGCGGCTCCGATTCCTGGGAGGACTCAAGCGCAGTTTTGACTGGATGGCCCAGATGTGACACTGGGGTGGAAATATAAAAATGGGATGGTTGCCATTAAGTGCTCACCACAGTGTTTATTCACGACAGCACACCCTACGCTGTGGGTGTACTTTTATTTTTACTTCCCTTCTTTCTTGGCCCAAACTTGCTCTGCAGAGCTCATCCTTTCCCTACCCTTCTGTTTTTTCTCTACCTTTAATAAATGTGAAACTTCACTGCCAAAAAAACAAAACAAAACAAAAAGGGGGCTGGGGAGATAGCTCTGTGGCACAAGTGCCCACCTGGCAAGTACAAGGTCGTGAGTTTGAACCCTGGTCCCGCCAAAACAAAAACAAAAGCAAAACAAAAAAATCATAATGAACCTTAACTCAAAGACCCCAGAAAGTCTAATGAAAGTGAGCAGGAGGTGACAGGAAAAGAGGTTTTCTCAAAATACAAATGAACTATGAATGGAGACAGCTCTCTGAAAACCCTTCCCTCCAGCCCCTCCGTGGTCTGAGATGGTGTAGCAGCTTCTACCACTCACTGGGCCCAGGAACTGAAGCCAGCTTGCTATACACCTTCCAAACACACACTGGGGTGAAACAGATCAATGTGGGAAGAAAGGTGTTTTAGACAAAGTATATATTATTTATTTATTTTTTTAAAAAAAAGAATTTTATTTATTTATTTATTTATTTTTCCTTGCTTCAGAACCTTTGTTTATTCACTCATTTTTATGGCCGGCTCAGCCCGTCCCGAGGGCAGGGCTGGCGCATGTGGTGCGGGGGATCAAACTGAGTTCCCTGAAGCCCCCCAAGCTTTCCCAAGCAGGCGCTTTAGACCACTGAGCCATCCCGCCGGGCCCCACAAAGTGTATATTAAGCCAGATAAGCAATGCCTCACACGCCTCTATACTTTAGATGAGGAAAAGAAGGCACAGAGAAGAGGTCTGGCGGGTAGTTAGGGGCATAGCTTTGCCCTCAGACAAAGTAGGTCTCCATTCCAGCTTCACCTTGTCATCACGTCACAGGGGGCCACACCCCGCATCGCTGAGGCTGGCAGAACTGGACTCCAGCTTTACTGGGCAGTTCACAGGCAGCCCTTTGCAGCACTTTGCCACAGGTGCTCTGGGACCCTGCACCACAAGCCATTTATAACAATAGTTCTTAATCTGATTTTGTGTGTGTGTGTGTTTGAGACAAGAGTGTCACTATGTAGTCCAGGCCGGCCACAAACTCCCAATAATCCTCCTACCTAAGCACCCAAAGCCCTGATTACAGGCATGTGGAACTGCACTCAGCTTTCTATTATTTTAATAAAGATAACTGTTACTGAACTAAATGAAATTATATCTCAAGCCGGGCGTGGTGGCTCACGCCTGTAATCCCAGCACTCGGGAGGCTGAGGCAGGAGGATCAGTGCGAGTTTGGGACCAGCCTGGCTACAAAAGTGAGCTCAAGGCCAGCCTCAACTGCATAGCGAGACGCTGTGTCAAAAAGACAAAAAAAATTGCATCTCAGCTACCAAATCAAACCAACCCAATGTTCTAAGAGGGTGAGCGAAACTCCTATGCTATGAGAAAACGGAGAAACCCAGTGTCGTGCACCACCTTGCTACATACATGGACGCCAAGTCAATTCCCCAACCTTTTCCTGCACCTAACAAAACAACAGATGTCCATAGAGTACCTGGGGCTGGACTGGAAGCGGAGCAACGTGCAGCTGCGCCTTCCCGGGCATCTGGGTGTGGAGGGCTGGCTGCACAGCCTGGGAAGCAGGTGTGGGGAGCTGGCTGGAAGGAGGCGTGGGGATGGGGATGTGCGGCTGCTGGCTCTTCACGGGAACCTGGAGCTGGCCCTGCACGTCGAGCACCTGTGGCTGCTGTGAGAACTGGAGCGCAGAAGGGAGGGCCGTGGCGGGAACGCTGGCTGGGGGCAGCCTGGTAGGCAGCTGTGGTGGCGGGGTGTGCAAGCTGGCAGCATTCTGCACGGGGGGGCCCGTGGAGGGATCATACTGCTGCTGGTTCTGCTTCTGTCCAGAGAGCTGTGTGGCCTGGGGAGTGGGTGGCATCCCTCCTGCAAAACAAGAAAGACAGAGCACTGACGTCAGAGCGCAGCAGCCTCCACACACTCACGGGAAATGCA
This sequence comes from Myocastor coypus, assembly GCA_004027025.1. Classification (NCBI taxonomy): domain Eukaryota; kingdom Metazoa; phylum Chordata; class Mammalia; order Rodentia; family Myocastoridae; genus Myocastor; species Myocastor coypus. Next base: position 12,072 of record PVJA010026289.1, on the reverse strand, counting down.
CTTGATAACCCGAAGCCCACTCGAGAACCGCCACACTCAAATGGAGTGAGTGTTCTACAGTCTAATGTCAGATGAGCACACAGAAAAGGAAAGAGGCACTCGGCCTCTGCAAGTTAGTGCCAAGCAAAACGAGCATCCAACAATCACAGGGAACCCACAACAGCAATAACTCAGAAACACACAGGCGTGAAGCTTGCTGGAAAACACAATGACAATGAGGGGTATGGGTCCCATCTGAGTGGCAAGAACACGTCTCCAGGGGTTTTTCCACAGTGGGTTGAGGGGACACAGGGAGCACCCCAACTTTAGCACTCCCTGGACTGTACAGCCTCTTGGCTGTCAAGATCTCCGTGCACGCCCTCGCTATGCGCGAACGGCGCTGCTGTCCGCTGGGGCTTACCTTGGACTGTCGGCATTAACTGCTGCAGAGGGACGCCCGCGTTCACCCCTGGGTGCTGGAAAACTACCCCTGGATGACCCACTTCAAGGCGAGGTCGCTTAGACTGCTCTAGAATAATTTTCAAGAAAGGTGCCGTTTCATGTAAAAATAAAACCACAATGTAGTAGAAAAACATGTGTTAAGTGTCTTTCATAAGCTCTGAACGGGGGGAGGGGGGGCTTTCTATGCCATAAAAGATAAAGTTGATAGTTTATTTTCATTAAAAATTTGCTAATATAAGAAAAAGCATCATTAAAAGGCAAAGGACTGGCAACGACTGAGACATGGCAACACGCAACAGATGGGCTGGCTTTCAACATTCCAAGAGCGCATGGACAGTCTCAATGACCAGGTAGGTACAAAGGGCAGAGAACATGAGCAGCTAGCACAGAGCAGACTCACAACAATTAACACACATAAGGAGACACCGTGCAGCCTTCTCAAAAGCAAAGAAACCCACACCCCAGCAAAAGCTGTAGTTTTCACCTTCAGATCACCAGGTTAAAAAGTATAACACACTAACATTAAAATGGCCAACCAGGAACTGTGGCCCATGCCTCTAATCCCAGCTAAAGGGAGGCTCAGGCAGAAGGATCTCAGGTTCAAGGCCAATCTTGGCAACTAAGTGAGGCTCTGTCTCAAAGTTAAAAGAACAAGGACTAAGAATATAGTCCCACAGCAGAGTGCCTGAGCTCAGTTCCCAGCACTAGCATATAAAATCAGCTGATTAATAAAATGACCAAATTTCAACAGAACCAGACACTGTTGAGGGCAGTGGGACTGGCCCTACCCTTAGGAGGGGAAGTTAGCGCCCTACGCCCCCGCTGCACAGGTGGCAGCTCATTCCTTAGAGCCTGTGCTCTAGACAAGTAGACACACATCAGACACACTTGAGACTGGGTGCTGTGTGGAGTGTGACAAAAGGGGGCACTAACAAATGCACGCCAATGAAAGCTGACTGATAAGGAATGAATGAGTCCTCTGGGAGGGAATACTACACAGCCTCCAAAAGAAAGCTGGCACATGGTGTTGAGAGACAGCCATCACTACTAGGGTAGCATCTTCAAAAAGATACAACAGTGTGTATGTGTGCCCATGTGACTTGGTCTATGCAAGTCCACACCACATGGACAGCAGCTACTACTAGGGGTAGGAGCAGGCAGGCACCAAAGCAGAAGTGACATCTTTGGAACCTAGAGTCTTTTTATCATGCTTAGAATGGGAAGGAAACGTCAGTTTAAAAAATGACTTAAAAAGTCAGGTGATGCTGTATTCAACCATGTAACTAAGGCACTCGCAAATGCTCATGAAAATCCAAAATGGAATACATCTGATCCATTGAGAAACACCAAGTTCAGCCGGGCGTGGTGGCTCACGCCTGTAATCCCAGCACTCAGGAGGCTGAGGAAGGAGGATTGGTGCGAGTTCGAGACCAGCCTGGGCTACAAAAGTGAGTTCAAGGCCAGACTCTTGTCTCAAAAAGACAAAAAGACAAAAAAAAAAAAAAAAAAACTTTACTGAGAAACATCAAGTTCACTACACATAAGCATCACAAATACTTTGTTCAGCTGATGATCACCAGAAAAAAAACAACTTCAAAAGGAAGAAGAGGGTAAACTCTAGAGACTGCAGCCATAGGCACTGCCAGATGGCTGCCCCGTGAGCCTGGGCCTGGCACATACCTGCAGGTGGCATCACCGCCTGCCTCCGGAAGGGGTCCACCTCCACCGCAGCGCTGGGCCCTGCCACCAGGCTTCCCACCAGGGCCTGCTGCTAGAAACACAAAAAGCAGTGAGATTTCCCTCACTCCTGGGTCCGAGAAAACTGAATGTCAACTACAATTATCCCAAACATTGACCTCATTCCTTTAAACAGGAGAAATGTCACCTACGCAGCCTTTAAACAAACATAGGTAAGGTGTACTTGGAATGGTAAACACTGCATAGTTCTAACTTACCTCTGCAGGATAAAAAGAACTACAAAAAAGTCACTCTGGTTTTAAAACGAATTTCAAATCAGCAAAAATCTGCAGTCCTTGGGTACCTAACTGGCTTTGTGTCAATCAGGCAAAGGACAGAAAGGGAGCTCAGCTTCTGCTTTGTGACTACACCTTGGCTGAGCTGCCCAGCCACCCTGCCAGCCCAAACTCACACTAAGCGCTGCTCAGTAATCCAAGCAAAATTAAGCTGCCTTCTACTGCAAAATGACACTAAAGTGTCCATTAACTAACAATCTAACTTGGATCATCAAACTTCTCAGCAACCTGTAATAGTTATATGAAATGTGTGTATTCTTATTTAAGTGATTAAAAGAAAGAATAGCCTATCTACAAAGGCCCTTGCTACGTGGTTCCAGCACCTGAAGGACATTCTGGAAAAGGCTAATGTATGGCACAGGGATGGAGAGGGGGTCCTCTGGACCTTTCTTTCAATTCTGCTATGAACCTAAAACTGCTCTAAAATGAGAGCAGTATAGTGGTATATGCTTCTAGTGCTAGCCCACCCCAAGGCTGAGGCAGGAAGACCAAAAGTTCAAGGTCAGCCTAGGAAGCTCATCAAAAAAGCTGAATGTACTGCTTAGTGTTACCGACTGGCCTAGCATACGCAAGGCCCTGGGCTCAAGGCCTGGAACCACCAAAAACCTGGTTTTTTTGTTTGTTTCAATTTACCTAAAAAGGCATTGTGCTATTCTGCAAAAACAGTAACTAGCCCAGTGTTGGTGAGAATGCTTAGCACCCCCTCCTTCTCCATTGGCATCGGAACTTAACCAACCTGGCAAATGGCCACTACAGTCATGCTGGTCTGCGCAGGATTCAATTTTCCCACTCCGCTCAGGGGGGTTTAAGTTAGAAGCTACAGACATCTAAACAAAGACACCTCACTAAGAGGGGATAGCTTCAAACCACTGCCCTGCAGAACCCTGCACAACCACTCACCCCCAACCACGGAAGGTGTCTGCTCACACACTTGTGACCAGTACATTCGGCATGAAGGTATCGTGCTACACACGGCAAAGATGGAAGAAGAAAGAAAGGAGCAGGGGACAGAGGGCGGGCGGACCAACAGGAAGGAAGAAGGAAGGGATGACGTGAAGGACTGAGGATATGTTTGCAACATCTCCCTGTGACAAGATTAGAGGTAATTTTATTTACTTACTTATTAATTAATTTATTCACGTGGCCATGTTGTGAATGGAACCTTGTGCATATCAAAGCAAGGGCTCTACCACTGAGCTGCACCTCACTCGGCATGGGTAACTTTTAATTTGCAAACAAACTGTTGAAGGCCATATTCCAGATAGCCATAAACTCTAAGTGACATGTGAAAAAATTAAAACACACTAGTGATGGACAGGGAGCCCATACTTGAGAGAAGATAATGGAGTTCAGTAGAGTGTCCAGGCTGGGGTGCACCCTGAGGACTGGCCCCAGCCTGGATCAAGAAGCCCACCACAGAGAGGAGTTGTCTCCCTCCGTAACCCTGCCCAGATACACACGGCACATGAAAGCCAAGATGTGAGGCAGATGTCAGGTGCCTCCCACCTAGAAGCAGGACCACAGGCTCAGTCCCACAGTGACCTGGGTATCAAAGGCAAATCCTCACTGTCCCCCAAAGGCAGAGTAACACAGCCAGTTCCCAAATCTAATACAACATTGTTCAAACTTACAAACCAGTGAGAAAACATGAGCCACACTCAACAATCAACAGATATCAACCCCAAGATAACCCACAGCTGGAATTAGCAGACAAGGACTTTACAGGGGCTTCGACAAGTAGGCGCAAGGACACAAAGGAAAACACTCAGATAGAAAGGATAACAAAGAAGCCTTGAGAGGAACACAGGAACTATGGAGAGCTGATTAAAGACCCCCAGAACTTGAAAGGAAACACATCTGACACAGAAATTCCCTGGATGTCCTCAGCGGCAACCCGAGGATGGAGAGGAGATAGCAACCGTGAGACAGACCTCCAGAGCTGAGCCACGCAGGGCCTGATTGGCTCAAGCCAAGGCTCCAGCGACCAGAACACGTAGTGCCCACCTAACAACCCACACACGTGCATGTGCCCAATTTTCAAACCTGCCAAAACAATCTGAAGGCAAGCAGGCATTCGATGAGTGCTATGGGAGGATGGGCATGCACATGAAGAAACCCACCAACAGGACTACACGAGCACGCTCCTGCTGGCCTGAGCTGCGGGTGAGAGAGTCGTACAGGCACGCACAGACCACCAGCTCAGAGCACCGTGAGGGCCTGGTATGAATAGATTTAAACCAGAAAGGTCTGCGCCTTGACTCCCACGGGCAGGCAAGCCCTCCCACAGAGGCTGGGCCTCAGCTGCTGCTGCTTGGTCTGGCCAGGACAGGGCACACAGCTGCTACACGACTGTTCTCTCCGGGCACCTGCTGGCAGGAAACACCAACTCTTTAGCATCAGAATGTCTAGTTTTATATTACTTTGTCAGCATAAAACTATTACTGGTAGGGAGCTTGCCAGGTAGCTTAGTTGGTTAAAGCACACGATTTAAGCTGGGCGTGGTGGTTCACACCTGTAATCTGAGCACTTGGGAGGCTGAGGCAGGAGGATCGATGTGAGTCTGAGACCAGCCTGGGCTACCAAAGTGAGCTCAAGGCCAGCCAGAACTGAACATTGAGACCCTGTCTCAAAAAAAAGACAAAAAAGGTGCCGGGTGGGATGGCTCAGTGGTCTAAAGCCCCTGCTTGGCAAAGTTTGGGTGGCTACTCAAGGCCAGCCTGAACTGCATAGTGAGACTCTGTCTCAAAAAGACCAAAAAAAAAAAAAAAAAAAAAAAAAAA
>PVJA010026288.1:0-29802 GCA_004027025.1 Myocastor coypus | reverse complement strand
ATCTTTAATGAAAGGGTGCATTTTTTTTTTGGACACAGGTTATTGCTATATAGTTCAGGCTGACCTTGAACTCTCTCTGTAGCCCAGGCCAACCTTGAACTCAAAGCACTCCTGCCTTAGCCTCCTGAGTACTGGGATTACAGGCATACCCCACCACACCCAGCTTAATGAAAGTACTCTTACCAAAGAGGCCCTTAGTAGCTCTTCAAGCAGAGGGGATTGCTTTCCTCCTTGCATTTTAGAGGCACCTTGTACTACACTGTATAGTCTGTTCTCACTGAAGGGAGCCAGGTAACGCTATGTAGGTAGCTGAAAAGTTGATGTATGTTAATCTTTATGTTGTCTATACTCCCTTCCTGTACCACAATTGCTTGTGTAGTGCCCAGGCTGGCCTCCAACTTGAGGCAGTCCTTCTGCTTCAGCCTCCAAAAGCTGGGATTACCTGTGTGTGCCACTGTACCCAGCCTCCAAAGTAAAATTTTAAAAAGGGCTGGGGGTGCACCTTAGTGTTGGAGCTCTTGCCTAGGGTGTGTGAGGCCCTGGCTTTGATCCCCCAGTACTACAAAGGAAAACCAAAAACAAAAGGTGCTTTGTGAACTTGATTTGAACTGTGTATTTGTGTTTAGTTAGGAAAAAAATTGGTTTCTTTATTAAATTTTATTTTCATTAGGATATATTTGGAGTATATAATTATTACATTCATCATGCAGAGTTGGTCCGTGCATAGAACATCATAGTTCTCTTTAATGAAATCCAAGGTGAAGGCAAGGACTGGCACCCCTCCAAAACAGCAGGAGCAGCTCAGTCCTCTGTTCCCCTAGGGTGTGGAATTCCTGAGTCAGTTTAGGTAAGCTCTTAACTAAATGTCTTACGTTAACACAACCACCAGCTTCATTGTTGAGTTTGGTTATAAGTTATAGGAGGCTTTTTGTTGTTGGCGGGGGGGTTTGGGGTCTTCTTTTTCCTTTTATTTCCAGAGTATTCTTTATTAAGGAAGTTCACAATTTTTTTTTTTTTTGTCAGATGGTTTTGCAACATATTAACACTTAATTTAGGAACCTGAAAGCTAGCTCATGCAAGCATTTTGCATTCATGGATTACTTCCTCAGAAAGGTATTCAGAAATATTTCATGTTGTGAATGTTGAGGCTACATGCTGTGTAAAAGGTCATATCATCTGCAAATGTTAACTGGACTTTTCCATTTCCTGTACGTATCTTTTGGATACAGTATAAGCTATCTAAAGAGGTTTGGCCCTTTCTCTCTTGTTGCTTTTGCTGTCCTGCACCTCTGTTGCCCCCTGCCTTAGAACCAGCCAATTATGAACTGAAACTTCTACAAAATAAACAAACCTTTCCAACTTGTTTCAGCAATGAAAGAAAAGTTACTAAGACAGCTATCATCAGTAGTGAAAAGAATTCAATAATAATAGCACAGAGTCAACTAAATATCTAAAGATGAGTAAAGCCTAGTAGTAATACTACTGAAGATAGGACTATAGGACAGGATTGGGGAGAGGGTGAAAGAAGTAAAATTTGATAAATGAAGAAGATGAGAATGAGGAGAGGTATTAAAAGGGGCCAGGGAGATAGCTCCGTGGCACAAGTGCCTGCCTGGCAAGTGCGAGGTCGTGAGTTCAAACCCCAGTCCCACACACATACACACAGAAAAAAAAGGATCCTATTAAGGAGTAAAAGGAAATGAAGACAAAAAGCTGGGCATGGTGGTATATACCTGTAATTCCAACACCTGAGAGGCTGAGGCAGGAGGACTGCCATAAGTTTGAGGCCAGTCAGAGCTACATCATGAGTTCAAGACCAACCTGGAATATAAACAAGACTCTGAGAAAACGCAATGATCCAGAACCAATGGAGGGGCTTGAGAGATAGCTCCATGGCACAAGTGCCTGCCTGGCAAGTGCAAGGTCATGAGTTCGAATACTGGACCCCCCCCTCCCCCCCCAAAAAAGGAATGAAAAGAAATGAGTCCAAAGATAAATCTTCTGTCTTTGAATCAGTGATTTCTTTCCAGGGCCTGCAGATATGGGAAAAAGGTAGAAGGTCACTACTGAAACCTATTTTGTGTTTCTGCTCAGGTTTTTATGAGGGAATGCTGAATCCTGCCCCAGCTATCACCCTGGGCTGGTGGGCATGTTGACCACTAGTGTCCTTTGTGGGGCTGTAGTTGCTACAGCCACTCCAGTTTCCCTGTCCCCCATGCCCTGGAAGGCATAGCTTTCTTTGATAAGCTTTTTGCCTGTAGATTTGTGAGATCCCCTCTGCATACCCCAGCTGTGGCTGCTGTGTGTCCTTGATGCAGAGATCTGAGGTATCTGTTAGACACTAGCAGCGGGGCAGGTAGTTTACTGGACTTGACACCAGCTCTTTCAGATCCAGAGATCTCTAAAAGCCACAGACAACCATCCTGGCTTCTCGGCTCAAATGTTCTTCCACTCTGAGCTTTAAGCTCGGGATCTATGCCTAGCCACACCCTCTCGACATCTGTCTTTTGTGGCCATTTCCCTCCCTGTCACTGGTTACTCTGTAGTTGTTCTGTGTCTCAGAGGTACACAGTTAACCCATTCCTAAAATGGTTTCTAATTAAACCCTCTCAGACTTAATGGGCACCACTCTGAGTTTCTCATGCAACTCTGGCCCGCTGTGCTGGAGGACTGGCTTTCCAAATGAAAGCCCATGCTGTTGGCAATTTATAATAGCTATGGGCGTTTCTTGGGGCCATTGCTGCTGGCCTGTTTGTTATATCTCCCTGGAGTTGCTGGCCCTGTCCAGGCTCACCTTGTGTCAGCGGGGACCAATCCTGGGAGCTGGGGTTAGCGTCTAGTTGCTTCACTGTTTTCTCTGTGTTATGCTCCATTTCTCCTGCTTTTCTGTAGTTTCTAGTTTTCCTGTTAAAACCTTCCTAATTCTGGATAGAAACAAGGACCCCTCCAGGGGAGACAAGAGGGCAGTAGATTTAGGTCTGTTCAAGAGGCAGAGTTGCCACAACCCCTTCACTGGTGTTTTTAGAGAAACCTTTCCTAAACCTGATGACGAGCAATCATAAACAGGCTAGAAAAATCTCTCTCTCTCTAGCATATGACTTTCTTTTTGTTTGATACAGGGTCTCACTATGCAGGGCAGACTCATATTAATCTTCCTGTCTCAGCCTCCCTTAGTGCTAAGATTACAGGTGTGCATCACCATACCCAGTTCCAGTTCCAAGCATAGAACATTTTAGCAGTACTGACCCTGAACCTTTCTTCTTAGTACACTAGTTTCATGTGCAGACACATGTAAAGTCTGTTTCTTTTAGCACTTTAAACTGTGAGCTTCTTAGTAATATCTTACTCATCAACTGCAAATGAAACAGGCGAGTTCTGAACCAGATACGTGCATGTAATTATAAGAGGGCATATATATATACTATTAATACTTATATAAGAGTATATATATAAACTCTTTAAACTCCTGTAACAAATATATTTCATATTTAGTATATACGCCTGTAAGTGTATTTGTAAAAATGCATATATTTGTTTATACATAATTTATGTAAGTACTTTATAAGATTGGGGTTACATATACCATACATAACTATAATTGCATAATACACGTTTTTGCCATATAATATTAAACTACTGGCAGTGAAAAAAAGGCTAAGATTTTCATGAAATAATTTATTTTAGAAAGTTCCTTCCTGTACAGCATAAAGCATAGATTTAAGTCTTATTTGAAAATTAAGACACTAAAAATATATAATTGTAATCTAAATTGATGGCACCTTATTTATTTATTTATTTATTTATTTATTTATGTATTTATTTATTTATTTATTTAGTGGAACCAGGGTTCAAACTCACAACCTTGTACTTGCCAGGCAGACACTTTTGCCTCAGAGCTATCTCCCTAGCCCTGTACCCTTTTTAGAGAGTCAAAAAAAACTAAATAAAGCTATTAAATGTGAGGGACTAATTGGTTCATACAAATCTAAAAAATAGTTTTACACACAATAACTAATTCAAATTGGCAAAATTAAATTGTACTTAACCATGAACTTTGTTCATTTCTTGGTCATAGCATCTCTATCCTGTTATTAGCTAAGTTTTTCGTTTTTTTTTTTTTATACCAGGAATTGAACTCATGACCTTGTGCTTACCAGACTCAGCTACCTCCCAGCCCCAGACTTTTCATACATGAGATAATCCAGATGGCTGATGTCTAGACATTCATTTTAGATACAAAATCCTTTAAACCAATAAAATTTTTTAATCATCTCAGGGTAGCAAACTGTGTTTGCTTTGTGGTAAGATGAATACCCACCATGTATAAATATAAAAGAAAGAAGAACTGGAAAAAAGGGAAGTATTAAGAAGCCAAACAGAGCCAGGTGTGGTGGTGCACAGACAAATTAGTGACTTAGCAAGTGCAGAGGTAAACTTGGCTTGGCAAGTGCAAGGTCTTGAGTTTAATCCCCAGTTCTGAAAAAAAAAAAGGTAAATTTAGTGACTTGGCGAGACCTTGTCTCAAAAATAAGGCTGAGGATACAGCTCAACACAAAGGTCCTAGATTCAATCCCAAGTAGTGCAAAGAAAAAAAAAAGGAAAGAAGAAGAAAGAAAAAAAAAAAACAGGTCAAAAGCTGTATAATCACTGTGCTACTATGAGATGATTAGAAAGATTGATTTTCTTCCAAGTTTCTGGCTCAGCCCTTTCCCAAGGCAGGTCATAAAAACTAGAATTTTTTTTCCCTAGTCAGGCACAGAAACTGAAACTAAAAATCTATCCTTGCCTTTCCCTGCCTTGTTGCAGAGCTGGCTGTGAAGGCATCCTTTGACCTGCCTTCTGTGGTGGGAAGGAGGATGTGCGCAGGACAGCAGCCCCACCGGGTCACTGCTGGGCTGCAGGTCCTGTGTCCAGCCATGTTTCTGACTGGCTGTCTGTTCAGTCACTTCTGCAGTGTGGTCTCCCTACAAACCCAGAGAAGACAAGGGTTCCAGACGTGGATCCAGAGCAATTTAGAAACTCCGCCACCTTCCCCTGAGCCGAGGCCTTTGCACCCTTGCATCTCGTCATATCCACCCTTAGTGACATCCTTCATAACAAACTGGGAAGCATAAGCATTTTCCTGAGCTCTGTAAGTCACTTGCTCGATCCCAGTGAACCCCACTCAATGCGCTCCATCAGACCCTGAGAGGCAGTGTAGGAACCAGGAGTGTAAGACCTCTGGCTGGTGTCTGAGTGGGAGCAGGGACAGTCAAGGACTGAACCCTTGACCTGTGGGACATAATGCAGTGTCCAGGTAGACAGTGTCAAATTCCACTGGATTCCAGGATGTCCAGCCAGTCTCAGCAGAGGGAAGCTCCCTTGCATCTGGCACCAGAAGGGACCTGTCAGGAGAGTATGGTAGGAGAGACAGACTGAGCTGGAATCACTGGAGTAAAAAGCTGGAAGCAAGACATTGAAGGCAGGGGTACAAGGGAAGTTAGTGACAGGAATAGTGGGAATAGTGAAGGGCCTGCTCCTCTGCCCAGAGGGGGCGAAAGTGAAGTTACCTGTCAGGTGAGAGCAGAAAAGGGACCACATGGTGGGGGGGCTGCTATGAGAGCGACCACAGGGGCAGAGTGGCCAAAGTACTTCTTTTAAGTTTCAGGAAGGCCATATTCCCTGGGGTACCACTCCTGCAGGCAGCAGTCCTGGGAACCAGCTACCTTCTGTCCTGCCTCTAAGGCCACACAGGGAAGGAGAACTGCTCCTGGGCAGCTTTTGGGTCACTGTGACCATGGATCGGAATGCAGTCATGGGCTATTCCTAACGGCAAGCCAAACCACAGAAGATGGGCTGGCTATGGCACAGAGTGCGCACAGCAGTCAGGCTTGGACTAGCACTGAGAAGTCTCTTCCCTGGGTGTCTTGAGAAGGAGCGCTCTCTATTAGCTGGTGAGAGCCTGAACAGAGAGGAATGGAAATCAAAATGGAAGTCTCCTGGTGGGATATTTCTAGGGCTCACAATCCTGTCCTGTCCTGTTTCTTTTTCTGTGCTGGGGATGGAGCCAAGGGCTTGTTCACTATAGGCAAGGCCTCTGTAACCCAGCTGTCACTTTTTCTGTATGTTCTGGATCTAGCATCTCTTCTTAGGAAGTAGTTTCTGAACAGAGTGTTGAGCAGTGTCTGGAGATGTTCTTGCCTCACACTGCCCAGCACAGAGGATTATCTGGGCCAGAGTGGCAACAGTGAAAGGTTGAAATTTATCTATTCTGGGGCTGGGGAGATAGCTCGGTAGAATAAGTGCTTGCCTGGCAAGCACAGGGCCTGAGTTCAATCCCCAGTTCCACAAATGGTTGAAAAAACAGGCTTTGAAGAAAGGAATTTTTTTTTTTTTACATGACAAGTAGAAAATAAACTAAGTTGTTACATAATAGAGAATGTTTTATGGAAATATCAACATCTTAATATCTACTGGGGGGCCCGGCGGGATGGTTCAGTGTTCTAAAGCGCCTGCTTGGGGAAGCTTGGGCGGCTTCAGGGACCACGGTTCTATCCCCGGTACCACATGCTGCGCTGGCCCTGCCCTCGGGGTGGGCTAAGCCGGCCATGAAAATGAGTGAATAAACAAACAAGGGTTCTGAAACAAGAAAAAATAATAATAATAAATAAAAAAAAAATTTTTTTAATCTACTGGAATAAAAAGTGACAGTCTACAGGGCTGGGGAGATAGCTCCATGGCACAAGTGCCTGCCTGGCATGTGCAAGGTCAGAGTTTGAACCCCGGTCCTGCGGAAAAAAAAAAAAAAAAAGACAGTTCTTGGGCCAGCAAGATGGTACAGTGGTCTAAAGCACTTGCTTAGGAAAGCTTAGGCAACTGCAAGGACCGTGGTTCGATCCCCAGCACCATGTGCTGCACCAGCCCCACCCCCAGGGTAGGCTAAGCTGGCCATAATACAAAAATAAAGACATGGGCCAGGGAAATAGCTCAGTAGAATAAGCGTCTGCCTGGCAAGTATAGGGTCCTCAATTCCCAGCACCACAAGAAAAAAAAACAAACAAAAACTTGTGCTTGGGAAATAGTTCAAGGGCCTAAATACCTACCTGAAAAGCAAGAGGTCCTGAGTTAGATCCCCAGTACCAAAAAAAAAAAACCACCCCCTAAAGATAGTTTTTGGTATTTCAGGCCAGAGTCCCCATGTCAAGTCGAACCTCCTCTCGGGAAGCCTGCAGAGCCTGTGGCGGGCAGTGACTGGCCCTCTCTTTGATTTCCAAGGAGACCCAGCTCAGCAAGGGGGAACCCTCATTTTGGGTCCAGGTAAGCCTCGAAGCCCAGGATGAGACAGACTCTGTTACAGGTCCAGAGGCCACGCATTCTCCTTGAAAGCAGATGCCTGTGACCGATCTGCTCTTGTAGGAGCGTCTTTTGTTGTCAGCAGCCAGGTAGCCCTGTGGACATGAGTGTTTTTGAATAGGTGGAAGGCATCTAGCACATTCTTTCTGTCAGTAAAAGAATTGTGGAGCTAGGACTCCTAAGAGAACCAGGCAGCTTGTATGGTGAGGAGCAAGTTGGAGGTGGGGGCAGCACGCGCAAGAAGAATCACCATCGGCCCCTTTTTTTTTGTAATTTAAAAAATTTTTATGTATTTGGTATAGGGTCTTGCTAAGCAGCTTGCACTCATATAGTGATCCTCCTGTCTCAGCTTCCCCAGGATTATAGGCGTGTACCGCCATGCCCGTCTTCAGGGTAGTATGGCGTGGGGCCAGCACAGCATGCGGTACTGGGGACTGAACTTGGCAGATGTTTAGACCCTGAGCTATCTCCCCAGCTCAGGCCTTGTACTTTTAACGGCTTTATTTACTGTTCATTTTTGGCCACCCACAATTTTTCTGGCTACACTCTCAATGCCTAGAGATGGACCTGTGCTACCTTAAATAGTGGGTGGTATCAAAAAGCCTAAATCATTATGTTGAAAGCTAATTTCTCTCAATGGTTCTTCCTCCTTACAAGGGTCCACATTATTGCCAGGCCTGGTCGTGCACACCTGTAATCTCACCACTGGGGAGGCTGAGGCAGAAGGATGACTATAAATTGGAGGCCGGCTTGAGCTGCATAGTGAGGTGGGATCAAGGCCAGCCTTGACTACATAGCAAGACTGTCTAGAAAAACAAATACGGAGAACCACTGAAAATAAATAAAATTGTCCACATTGGCAGGCATAGCTTTTAGGAGTTAGAAAATCGCCATTTACATAATACATTCCAGATTTTTTAAAAGGAAGGCTTTAGAGGGAGGGTTTCTTTTTTTTTTTTGCAGGACTGGAGTTTAAACTCATGATCCTGCACTTGCCAGGCAGGCACTTGTGCCTTGGAGCTATCTTCCTCAGCCCCTTTAGAGGAAGGATTTTGACTGAGTATTATCTCATGGTTCTTGGCTTTGCAACCAGAACATGAAAGCTGCCATCTTCCTTTCCCTCTCATGAATTAGCACCTAATTTAAATAAGTCCTTCAGAGCTGGGGATATGTAGGTCAGTGGCAGGCCACAAGCCTCCCGAGTTTAATCCCCAGCACCAAAAATAAATAAGCACTATTTTATGAGACTGAGCCCCATAAATTTGCCATAATGTCATTGAACCATGAGGGTATGAAATGTAGGACCCCAGATGTGCTTGGCAGGCACTGTGCCACCAGGCTATGCCCCAGCCCCATCTCTACTTGCTCTGACTCATAGTGATCCTTCTGTTTTTTGCCTCCCAAGTGCTAGGATTACAGGCACCCACCCCCATGGTGGGTTGCCATCTCAGTGCACCCTGGATGCGGAGCTGGCATGGCACATAGAGAATCGAACCCTGGTACCTGCATCTGCCTAAATAGGCACTTTAATCCACTAAGCTATCTGGCCAGCCTGGAGGTTATATTTGAGCCCCTCAAGTTGCATGTCTCAGTTGTGTGTCTGTACTTTCAGTGGTGTGAGAATGAAAGGTGCTTGGCGAGCATCCTTGTGTGCTGCACCTGGACACACTTAGGGCAGAAAATGGCTCGGCCCTGCCCTCCGGGAAGAATGCCAGCTCCTCTGAGGAGAGGCACGCGCTGCACTTAGTGCCCAGATCTCTGTCTTGCTCACCACAGTGTTTTACTTCATTTGATAACAAGCCACTTTCCAGTATTACACTTAAGGGCACTGTGTCTGGCACAGGAGTAAAATACATAAAATGTGCTATTTTATTGTTTAAATTAAAACAACAAGTTCTGAGTACAAGAATTAAAATAAACCAAGCCTAGACTACCGATTATGATATTTCAGCAGATAAAAGAATTGTGGACTTCTAAAAACATGGGAACTGATTATCTTAATGCCCCCCCCCCTTTTTTTTTTTTTTTTTTTTGAGACAGGGTCTCACTATGCAGTTCAGGCTGGCTTTGAGCTCACTTTTATAGCCTAGGCTGGTCTCGAACTTGCACTGATCCTCCTGCCTCAGCCTCCCAAGTGCAAGGATTACAGGCATGCATCACCATGCCTGACTCTAAATGCCTTGATTTGGGACCTCTTTGGGGCTATGATTATGCAAGTATTAAATCAGTATTTAGGAGTATTTTTTGAGATGTTCCATTATATATATTTAAGAAACATGATTTTATGACTTTTATGTTTTTGTCCATCCTGTTCTCTGCCTAACAGAACATTTTATTTAATTATAGTTAATAAAATCTAACAGAAGGTTATAAATTAAGAACCTATCCTCTTGGCTCTCATAAAACATTAAGTATCACTTATTTAATTATGATCCTTGTCATGCTCTATTGCCACAATTAAAAATTATTTTGGCATTATGGAGAGAATATAATGTACCCCAGGTAATTGATTTTTCCTGTTAGGCTAATTAAAAGGTGAAAAGCTTCTTTGATTCTAGTAAGCAATAAGCCTCCTGAATAATACTTAAAATATAGACCTCAGCCTTTGATTCTTACTCTCTTCTAGGTAACAATATCCACTTTATTCACCGCGACAGGAATAGGTTGGATCACAAACCTATAAACTCTGTATTACAGCTTGTAGGAGTTCCCCATGTAAACTTCACAAGCAGACCTTCTATTATCCACGTATGACTGAATACAGACTCTGTCCCTTCCAGATGGGCCCCTGAAAACATGACCTGCATGACAGGGCAGGAAGTCTGCGGGGTGTGACTCACCGGCTTGTCCCAGCCTTGGAGAGGTCTGAAAAATATAAGAGGTTGTGCGCTGGTTGAATTACAAGCTGAGAGGCATAGTTATCCAAAGTGGGGGATACATATTTACAATTCTATGGCTTTTACAGTTGTGTATAAGACAACTAAATATAAATATATGGAAGAAAATGTTAAAGGTCATCAAATTATGAATAGCATTAAAGAAGTGTTTTTTGGCAAGTTAAAATATGTAAACAGAAGACAGGTGTGGTGATATGTGCCTTATGGTCTTAGCTACTTGGAAGGATTTAAGAAAATCTTGTCGTGAGCCAGGAGTTTGAAGCCAGCCTGGGCAACAGTGAGATACCATTTCAGAAACGCATATAGTTATGAAATACATAAAGGGAAAGGAAAGAATTGAATACTACTTAGTTCAATTAAAAAAGTAACGTGGGCAGGAATATTGCCTACTAGGGAGGCTGATGCAGGAGGATTGTGAGCACAAGCCCAGCCTGCACTACAACGTCAGACTCGTCTCAAAACAAAACAACTTTTCTCAAATCTGGTAACCTATGTAGCCATGTGTAACAGGCAATAAACACACTAGAACATTGCCAGTAGGTTCGCGCATCTGTGTGAAAAGATTACAGATAGTTTTGAGTGCCAAACTGTTCTATATTTCCTATTGTTCTCTAATGAGTGTGACTCACTATTTTTCACCAGGAAAGATCTTTAAACATTCTAGGACAAGCACCTGCCCATGTAAAACCTCTGCAGAGGTGCAGATTTATAGACTACACGTTTCCATCCTAATGTAGCCAAAAAATCAAAGCACCTGGTCACCACCTACCTACTACCCATTCTACTAGGTGCTTTGGGTGGGGAGAAGGGAATTAAGAGAAATACTTGCTTTATGGCTTCTTTAATCTTGTGGTAGAGATTGAGCCCAGGACCTCACATACACTGGATAAGCACTCCATCACCGAGATTCACCCCTCCCATCATCTGCTTTCAACTTTTTAAAAAGTTTGTTCAGTATGGTGACACATGTCTATAATCCAGCACTTTGGCGGGCTGAGGCAGAAGGGTTATAAGTTTGAGCCCAGCCTGGGCAATTTAGCCACTTAGCTATTGTCTTAAAATTTAAAATGGCTGGGGAGATGTAGCTCAGTGCAAAGGCCCTGTATTCAGTTGTAAATACAACAAAAATAAGTATTAAAGTTCAGCCAGGTCTGGAACATCTCTAGCACTACATTTAAAAAAAAGAAAAAATTATATGGCCAGGAACGTAGCTCAGTTCAGCATAAAGCTCTAGGTTCAGTTCCTAGTACCAGAAAAAGGTGTGTGTGTGTGTGTACACATGCACATACTTTTAGAAAGGAAATTTTTAAATTTTTATTTTATTTTATTTTATTTTATTTTATTTTATTTTATTTTATTTTATTTTTTGGCGGGACTGGGATTTGAAGTCACAACCTTGCACTTGCCAGGCAGGCATTTGTGCCACGGACCTATCTCCCCATCCCCTAAATTTTTTAATTTTTAAGATTTTGAAATTTAAATGTATACTGTTCCTAAACAACTCCTCACCCCCGAGTTGCCCTTATCCAGATGCCTATCCACATCTTCTGTTTTCTACAGTCTTTATGCTTGTCAGGAAGTGTCTCAAAACTCCCAATGAAAAGTATAGCAAAATCATAATTAGTAATTATTAGCAAATATAATACTGCTTTGAACATATACTTTTATGTAAAGCATACCAAGTCACAATATGTATTTAATGTGTCCCAGTATTTTAATGTTTTAATAGCTATACACATCAACAGTCCTATTTTTACTCAATAAACTTTCTCATAAGATTTAAACTATTTTGTGCAACTTTTCAATAATAAAGACTAGTGACAGAGATCCCTTCACTGAATTTAGACTTAAAACCACTG
This sequence comes from Myocastor coypus, assembly GCA_004027025.1. Classification (NCBI taxonomy): domain Eukaryota; kingdom Metazoa; phylum Chordata; class Mammalia; order Rodentia; family Myocastoridae; genus Myocastor; species Myocastor coypus. The sequence goes on along the minus strand of PVJA010026288.1, from coordinate 17,714 downwards.
AATCAGAAGCTTATACTAAAATATGCCTATATAGATCTATACAGTATTTTGTTTTGTTTTTTGAGGCAGTCTCCTGCTGTAGCCCAGGCTCACTTAGAACTCGCTGAGCTTCTCCTGTCGCACCCTTCCCAGTGCTAGGATTACAGATGTATGCCCCAATGCCCAGCTTAAAATAAATACGTGGCTTCAGGAGGGTACAGTTACATACTAATAGTGTGATGGCAAATTCTGTACCCAAACAAATTATTTAATGGAAAGTTACCAGTCAGATGTGTTGGCAGGTGCTTACAGTCCCAGGTACTCAAGTGTTTGACCCAAAAAAGGTCACCCAGCCCAGGAGTTCAAGACCAGTCTACATATTCTGGATAGAGGAATAACATCATCTGAGCCAGGCACAGTGGCATGTGACTACAATCCCAGCACTTGAGAGGTGGAGACAGGAAGATCAATGCAAGTTCAAAGTGGAACTTTGTCTCAAAAACAATAAAAAGAATAAAGTCATCTGACATTCTGTGGCATTAACTATTGACCAGGTACTGTCCAAATGCTTTTCATACATTGACTGTAAAATTCCCCTATCATCACCCTGCTTCACAGAGAAGAAACAATTCCATTGGTGTCAAAAATAAACAGATGCCAGGCTATAGCCCACTTTTGAAGCTGGCTACCCTGAGGAGCGGGAATTCATCTCAAGGACCAGAGAACGCTGTTTCCTGGCCAACTGAAATACCCTGTAGAGACTTAAAACTAAGTTGCAGCTGGCCTCGGGTACATACTGATGATCCTGGGCTGAGGCAGGAGAACCATAACATCTCACATGCACTAGTGAGACCCTGTCTCAAAAAATAAGGACTGGGTACGTCACTTAAGAGTAGAGTAACCCTGGGTTCAATCCACAGTACTGTTACCAGACTCTTTATGAAAGTGGTCACCAGTTACATGTTCCTGGGCTTTGGGTTGCTTACCTCTCCTGAAGTTGCTTTCTGGGTTATTCTCTTGAACAAAGAACTGAAGGAAATGAGCAAAAATTAGTGGCAGACTTATTTGAAAGAGTGAGAGTGAAGAGAAACTGGCTCTGCAGAAGAGCTAAGGCCTTGTCCAAAAAAAAAGGAAAAAGCACGATAAAAGTATACCTTGGAGGAAAGAGTAGGCTACAGTGAGGTGAGCTAGGATAGCAAGTTGTTGGCGCCTGTGACCTTTTACACTGTCCACCTCTTCAAACCACCAAGAATGTCTACATCTGAGTCCTGGGATCCCACCTCAGGCCGAGGCCAGTTCTAAACTATCCTTTTGAAAACCAGGATTTCAAAATTAACAGGTCGTGGAGCTAGTGAGATAGCTCAGTGGTCTAAAGTGCCTGCTTAGGCAACCGAAGGACTACAACTTGATACCCGGCACCACATGCTGCGCCAGCCCCACCCCCAGGGCAAGCTGAGCCGGCCATAACATACATGCATGCATGCATGCATACATACATACATACATACAGGCCGCACCTACTTCCCCCAACAGTTGTGCCACACCCTAATCACCTCTCTGTACTACTAAATTCTATCTCAGAGCCAAGACTAAGGGTTTCAGTCACGTCTATCCAGTGAGGAGCAACAGTGGAAGTGTTCTGCAGTGGGGCTGCCATGGAGACTGAAATGGAAGTGCAAGTTTAGAAAATCATGAGCCCTCACCCAAGGTAGGAAATCCCTTGAGCCCCAGAGTCTGAGGCCAGCCCTGGACGATTCAGTGAGACTTCAAAACAGCAGAGTGAAAATGAATTAGAAGCTGGAAGGTGGTAGACCATGTGGTTTCAGAACCCCCTCCCTTGCCTGCCTCCCTGCCAAAGAATTGATGTTCCAATTCCTGTTTCAGGGGCTGGGGCTCTGGCTTAGAGTACAACACTTGCCTAGTATGCACAAGCCCCTGGGTCCCAGCCCTGTTGCCATGAAAGGTTTTTTGTTTTTTTTTTTTTTTTTTTTTGTCTTTTTGAGACAGGGTTTCACTGTGCAGTTCAGGCAGGTCTTGAGCTCACTTTTGTAGTCCAGGCTGGTCTTGAAGTCACACTGATCCTCCTGCCTCAGCCTCCCGAGTGCTGGGATCATAGATGTGTGCCACCACGCCTGGCAGCCATGAAAGTATTTTTAAACTTAAAAATCAAATACTGTAGTTTCATTTTTCAGTAAGTTTGTTCATATTACTGTCTGCTGTGGGGACCAAGGTGATCACTGGCCACAGGAAGTTGGGAGGCACTTTCTCAACAGGCAGTGTCATGTACTTCAGAATTAATAGTTTTAAAGTGGGGCATGGAGGCTCATGACTGTGATCCTAGCACTCAGGAGGCTGAATCTGGCAGATCACAGGGAATTCAGGGCCAGCCTGGTCTACTTACTGAGTTCAAGGCCTGCCTGGACTACACAGCAAGACCTTGTCTCAAAAATAAAAGAACAACCACTTATTAAAAAAAAAAAAAAAGGGGGGGCCGAGGAGATAGCTCCATGGCACAGGTGCCTGCTTGGCAAGTGCAAGGTCATGAGATTGAACCCCGGTCCTGCAAAAAAAAGAAAGAAATATATAAAAAGAAAGAAAGAAAGAAAATAATTGTTTTAAGATGAGTGTTCCAAGACTACGGTTATAGCTCAATGGTACAGTGCTTGCCTAGCATATGTAAGACACCAGCATTGCACCAAAAAAGGAAGACGAGTGTTCCAGAAGATGATTCAAGATCTTTAGTTGCAGGCAGTACACATATATACTCTGCAAATAATTTTTTTCATTTAAAGAGCTATTCAATTCATTCATTTGAAATCCCATGTTTTCTTCCATATTAAAAGCAAAAATAGCAGCTATTCCTATGCTAACTTTGTTAGCAGAAAATTTTGGAAACAGGGATGCTGTTTTAATGTCAGGAATCATCAGGAGCTTGAAATAGAAAACCAGGGCCAGGGAGATAGCTCAGCAGCATAAGTGCCTGCCTGGAAAGTGCAGAGTCCCAACTTCGATCCCCAGTTCCACAAAAAAAAGAAAAGAAAAGAGAAAAAGAAAGAAAGAAAGAAAGAAAGAAAGAAAGAAAGAAAGAAAGAAAGAAAGAAAGAAAGAGAAAGAAAAAGAGAAAAAACATAAATTCTTAACAGAGGCGCTCACAATCTCTCAGATTTTCCATCCAGTTTAAAAAAGTCTAAAGAAAACCTTGGAAGCTTTTCTTCTGGAGGGCTAAGAATATAAGTTTGCAGACCAAAAATTAGAGGAAAGGGCTACAAGGATAGCCAGTATTATAGCCCTAGCCCTTCAAGGTCAGTGAGGACTCAGGACAGAATAGAACCTATGCTGTAACATCCTATAACTTAGTGGTTTCCCAAATTTTCTGTTCAAGGAGATTAAGGGACCACAGAGGAAAGGGATTGAAGGTATATAGTGTGCCTAAGGAGTCACCTAGAGAGAAAACATTCACTCAGGCTCTCACAGAGAACAAACTGGTCAAGCAATGGCTGTGACTAATCCAGACAGCTGACACCGACAACAGTTCTACAAAGCACTGTACATGGTTCCAAAGTAAATCCTGAGGGGATTTCGCTGACCTTGGGAGATATAAAAACTACATGTTTTGTTATACAGGTCTTGCTATAACTTGCCCTTAACCACGCAACAGAAAAGTTTAAACATCACGCATAAAACGTAAAGGTAGTTTAGTATGCTGAGCTGTAAAAGGCTCTAATCAACAGCTTCCAACATTGCCATTTTCACCAGTAACCCACTGTAATTATGGAACATTTGACTATGTATATAACTACTTTCTCTTAGATCAAAGAGAAGAAATCTATTATACTAATAACCATTAGAAAATTTATCATGACTACACCCTGTACTCTGTGTAACTACATTGAGACAACAATATGCATTGTATCAATTATTGGGAATGTATTACTAACATGTTTTGAAACTGTCACATTATAATTTCTTATTAAAAATAATACAAATAAATAAATAAATAAAACCTTGGGAATTTCATACCTTCAAAAGTAAGACCTCAGGCCAGGCATGGTGGCCTGCACAGGTAACCCTGCTCTAGGCAGGAGGATCACAAATTTGAGCCCCCGCCTATGTAACTTAAGAATGCCTTGTCTATTAAACTGGGCTGTAGCACAGCTCTCCCTGGATTTAATTCCCAGGAGAACGGGGAAAATTAACATATTTAGATGGCAGGGCAAAAATCTAACTTTTGAAAATGTAACTAATGATATGACTGAAGATAAACCTTAACAGCAGGGCACAGTGGCGCATGCCTTCAGTCCAGCAATAGAAGGCTCACCTGCGCCTCAGTCTACCTCAGTACTGGGATACAGGCATGTGCGTTAAATATTCCACTTTTAAGGAATTTTAAAGCACCAAATTCCATAATTTAAAAACAGGCTGGCAAGATAGCTCAGCAGACTAAGCGCCTGCTTAAACAAGCACAGGGGCTGGGGTTTGATCCCTGGCACCACCTGTCATGTTGGGCGGGGCATGGTAGGGCCTGACTATAATCCCAGTGCTGGGGAGGCTGAAAGCAGGAGGATTGCTACAAATCCAAGCTGTGTATGTAGCAAGACCCTATGCCAAATACATGCTTGGGCTTTTTTTTTTTTTTTTTTTGGTAGAACCAGGGATTGAACTCAGGCCCTTGCACTTGCCAGGCAAGCACTTATTCTTCTGAGCTATTTCCCCAGCCCTATACCAAAAACATGAAAAAATAAAATAAAATAAAAACATAAGGGTTTGGGGAGATAGCTCCGTGGCACAAATGCCTGCCTGGCAAGTGAAAAGTCGTGAGTTCGAACTCCAGTCCTGCCAAAAAAAAAAAAGAACTTGTACAAACCAATTAGATGAGCTGGAGAGATAGCTCAGCAGCACCTGCCTGACAAGCACAAGGTCCTGAATTCAATTCTCAGTTAAAAAAAAAAAAATCCCAAACAAGACAGACAAAAGGCTATTTTAGCAAGAGAGGTATTATAGCACTTCATGGTTGGGAAGGGCAGGACCCCAGATGCCCTCACCCCACCTGAGGTTGGTCCATTTAACAGAATTGAGTGAGAGCAATTACATTAAGTTACATTTTACTATAGGAGAAGGGTTAAAATAAACAGGCCCTTTAAAAGTCATAAATGAGCCAAGGGCCCAAGACAGAATCCAGATAGCGCTTTAGGCAAGGCTCCACTTGTCCCTGCCCTGGGGTCAGGACAGCACTACCTTCTCACAAAGAAGTATGACACAGTTCACATATGCCTAGAATAAAAATCTGAAACCTGAACCCTGAGCACTGTGGTACACCAGGCTGGAGGAGAGTTCCAGACCTATCCAGTTCAAATGTAGGCAAGCTAGTAGAGGTCCGTCGAGTCATCTTTAGGCTCCATGTGTGAGATGCTCATGAAACCCACATGGACTTTCTGTTTAGATTTGATTCCTGTCCCCAAGATGTCTCATTATCTGCATGCAAATATTTCAAAATGTGAAATCCATAATCTGCCGGTCCCAAGCACTCTGGACAAAATATACTGGTGGTGCATTGCCGACTATGTCAATTTGTGGGTTTTTTTGTTGTTTTTTTTTTTTTTTTTTTTTTGCAGGACTGGGGTTCAAACTCATAACCTTGCACTTGCCAGGCAGTCATTTTTGCCACAGAGCTATCTCCCCAGCTATGTCAATTTGATGCAGGAAGAAAAAGCTGATCTGGGGTGGATGATCTCCAATAGGGACGATCTATCCAAATGATATAGGGAAAACCAATCCCCAACCTGAAAAGTACCTGGGATGAGTTCATGTTCTCTAAAACCGAAGAATGAATTTTAGGAACAAACGGAGGTAATAAGCAGAACATATTTATTGAGGGAAAGAAAGCTCCTGTCTGAGAGAGGCACAGGAGGGGAGTCCCAAGTGGATGTCCCCAGAAACTATCTCTTCCAGGGACTTTTATAGAGGAAAACCATGCAGTGAGGCGGGTCTAAAGTGAGCTCAGGTAAAAAGTCTAGCTCCAAATGGGAAAGTCAGTCACTGTAGTGGTTGATACAGTGTGTCAACTTGGCTGAATGACTCAGTGGCCTGGTTCCCTGTTGGTGGGAGCCCCACTCTGGGTTACAGTTGGTTCCTCCCTGGAGCGTGACCAGGGCCTGCCTAGGATATGATTGGTTTTCTCTCTAGAGCGGGATCAAGGCCTCATCCTGGGGTGTGATTGGTTCCACCCTAGGGCACAATGAGCCCACGTCAGAATGACAGCACAAAAAGGCTTTTTAAAGGGCTGAAGGAGCCGGACGTGGTGGCGCATGCCTGTAATCCTAGCACTTGGGAGTCTGAGGCAGGAGGATTGGTGAGAGTTCAAGACCAGCCTGGGCTACAAAACTGAGCTCAAGGCCAGCCTGAACTGTACAGCGAGACCCTGTCTCAAAAAGACAAAAAAAAAAAAAGGGCTGAAGGAGGAGTCAACACTTCACTTCGTTGGAGAAGCTTCGGTCTTCGCATTTAGACTGGACTTCATCGTCTGGCTTGCAGCGCAGACTCTGCGGCCTCCAGCTTGGATCTTTCACCATCTGTCGCAGACTCTTCAGCGTCCATTAGACACTTCAGTCTTCCATTGCAGACCCATCAGCCAACAGAGACTTACACGGAGTGCTGCAGTGAAGTCCAGACCTCGGGATTGAATTCTTCAGTTCGGAGCGTGCGACACCCTGTGCGCGCTTCCTCATCTGACTCTGTGGCTGACTATTGTAAGCCCATCTTATAATTCCTTATAGATTGTATATTTTGTGTTAATATCCATTCCTTATATTATGTCTATTCTGTTCCTCTAAGTAAAACCCTGACCAATACAGTCACATAGCAAGCAAGAGTGAATGCGGAACAGAACTTTATCAGGTAACCATCCAGTAGTAGTCAGATTAACGATTCTTCTGGCTCCCTCAGGATGATGATCAATCTCGGATGTTAATCTTTAAGGAAGTGAGCATTTGTCTGATCTTTGGTCTTTAAATCTGGCCCACATGGGGAGCATCCATCCCTCTAGTAGTTGCTGGATATTTTGCCTTCTGTATTATTTCCTTTGAGGACCTAGCCCTATCTAACTGCTGGGTTAGATAGATAATATTTCTATCTAACTTGGCTGTCTACAACAAATTCACTCAGGCCTTGGTGTCTAAATTTGTTTTGGGACTCCACTGCCTACACCGAGGAGGCCGACCTGTCTTCACGAGGGTCCATGACACCAAGAGACTAAATGTGGCCACTAGTCACGTGGCTGGTCTGTCTGGTGCCAAACCCTCAGGCAAACAATATGTTTCATCAAAGCAAGAAGCTCCAGGGGCTCAGACACCAATTGTCCTGAGAAGGTGAGAACAAACACTAGCCTTCTTTTGGGGTAAGGTCAAATTACTTACTATATAACCACAAATTCGCAGTACAAAATAAACAAATAAAATACCCTCTCCTGCCAGGCATAATGGCACACCTATAATCCTAGCACTGGGTAGGCTGAGGCAGGACAGTCACTGTAAAATCAAGGCCAACCTGGGCTTCATTGTTGAGATCTTGTCCCAAAAAACAAAACAAAGTAAACAAACAAACAAACAAACCCTCTTCACATTTGAGCAAAGGAATAACTTTAATAAATAAAACCACACTGATGCTGGGCATGTTGGTGCACACCTGTAATCCCAGCACTTGGAGACTGAGACAGGAGAATTGTGGCAAGTTCAAGACTAGCCTGGGTTATAAAGTGAGCTCAAGGCCAGACTGAACATAATGAGACCTGTCTCAAAAAGACAAAAAAACAAAAAACAAACCCAGATCCTAATATATATATATATATATTAGGGTCGAACCCCAATCTCTGTGCTTGCTGTGCGAGCTATCTTCTCAGCCCTTCTAGTTTATATTCATTAACTTGGCCAAAAACAAAGGTGTGAAAATAATGCATATAGAGGGTGGAGAGCCCTGTGGACCCCAGTGTGATGCCTGCAGAAACTGGCAAGCTCAAGGTCCATGTGGACATAACAGCCATCTCACGATACCTAGTCAAAATAAGAACACCACTCCAGAGTCCCTCTCATATATAAGCCAGCCGTGTTGCTTGGGTCTAGAGTGTTTGTCTGGCATTTACAGAGGCCCTGGCTTCAATCTCCAACATGGCAACATAAATAAATAATGAACCAGTGAAAATGCATAAGAATGCAGCACTTCCTATTCTTTAGGGTCTCATTATGCAGCCTAGACTTGTAGTGATCCTGATTTTCAGCCTCCCCCCACCATGCCTGGTCTCAGTGGCCAACTCAGTGAGCTTGCACCAGGGGGTGAGGCTGGCATTGCATGTGGTTGAAGGATCAAACCCTGGTCCCCGTGCTTGCCTAAGCAGGCACTTAGTCCTCTGAGCTATCTCGCAGGGCCAGCAGCAACACTTGTTTATCATAGCTGTAAACTGGAGACATCATAAATGTCCACTACCAGGAAAATTGTGATACATGTCAGCAATTAAATTGTACATACACCAGTGAAAACAAACCAGAGGCTGAACCTCACAAACATGGTCCCAACAAAAACAGCAACTGAAAAAAAAAATCATGTTTACTATATATATTTATGTAAAGCTCATGTTATTAGCATAAAGTTTTAAAGTATCTACATATGTGGCTTCCCTACATATGTGCTGCAAGGTTTCTTAGTTTTGTTTTTGTTTTAAATAGGATCTTACTGTATAGTCCCAGCTTGCCTTGAATTACTATAGAGCCTAGACTGGTCTTGAACTCATGACAGTTCTCCTACTTCAGCCTTCTGAGTGCTGGGATTGCAGGAATGTGCTAGCACACTTGGCTTATGCTACAGATTTTTTAAAATTCTTTTTGAAACATTGTCTCACTGTATATGCAGGCTGACCTTGAGCTCATGTTGTAGCCCAGGCTGGTCTTTTTCTTTTTTTTAGGACCAGGAATTGAACTTCAGGCCCTCACCCTTGCCAGACAAACTCTTATTCTACTGAGCTGTTTCCTGGCTCTCCCAGGCTGGTCTTGAAGATGTAACGATTCTCCTATCTTAGCCTCCGAAGTGCAGGGATTACAGGAATGTGCTACCATACCTGCCTTGTGCTACACATTTAAAGAAATAAAAGGCAGTGTTACCTGGCAAACTAAAGCTTCTGAATATTTCTACCCTGATGAAGGTGTGTGTAACTAGGGTAGTATAGACCCATGGGCTTTGGCTCAGCTGGCAGTATTTCACATAAATGGAAGGAGTGGGAAAATGGGTGCTATGGTTTATGTCTAAGTGTCTCCTCAGAGCCTTGTGTGGGGCTTTGGCAGTGACTAGATCACAGGTGAGTGACATTGCATTAAGGGCACAAAAGCTAAATTAAGGGCTGGGGGAGCCCGGCAGGATGGCTCAGTGATCTAAAGCACCTGCTTAGGAAAGCTTGGGCAGCTGTAGGGACCACAGTTCAATCCCCAGCACCACATGCTGTGCCAGCCCTGCCCTCAGGGCAGGCTGGACTGGCCATAAAAATAAATAAAACAAACAAAATTCTGAAACAAGAAAAAAATAAAATAAAATAAAAAAGTCTAAAAAATAAATAAATAAATTCAGAGCTGGGGAAATAGCTCTGTGGCACAAGTGCCTGCCTGACAAGTGCAAGGTCGTGAGTTCGATCCCCTGTCCCGCAAAAAAAAAAGAGCTAAATTAGTCCACTGATTGGTTCTGTGTGTGGGTAGCACATCCAACAGACTTGTAGCATAGATGGATAAAAGGGAAAGGAAGGTTTGTTGCTTGCTGCTTCCTGTTTGCCTTGCCATGGACTGTTTCTCCTCCATGATGTCCCTCTGCCATACACCCTGCCTCAGAGCCAGCTGAGTATGGATTGAACCTCTACAAACTGTGAGCCAAAATAAACCTTACCTCCTTTAACTTGTGGGTGTTGGGTATTTTGTCCCAGCAACAAGAAATTAATTAAGAATGAATGGGTATCGGGCCCCGGTGGGATGGCTCAGTGGTCTAAACATGCCTGCTTGGGAAAGCTTGGGCGGCTTCAGGGACCACGGTTCGATCCCTGGCACCACATGGTGCCCCAGCCCTGCCCTCTGTGCATGCTGAGCCGGCCATAAAAATGAGTGAATAAACAAAGAAAGGTTCTGAAACAAGAAAAAAATTAATTAATTAATTAATTTAATTAAATTTAAAAAAAAGAATGAATGGGTATCCCTTCTGTTATCTTTATATCTTTTGTTCTTAAATAGTATATATTACTTTTGAAAATTAGTTATGTGTGTCATGTTTGTGTGTCTGTGTATACATGCCTATATACATTTGTTATGGTTTATGTCTAGTTGTCCCCCCAAAGCCTCACGCAGTCATGGGGCAGGGACTTCTATAGACTGAGACTTGACTCATGAGTCCCTGGGATTATGTGATTTAGTACTGATCTAGAGTTTGAGACTTGATCCATGATCCCTGGGATTATGTGTTGTAAGTACTTCTGGGATTATGGGTGTAGCCTAAGATGGACAGGCTAAAGCAGAGAGCCTGATGTAATTTAAAAATAAAGAGAGACAGACTAGTGCTGTTGCTGTTTACTGCCCTGGTTGATCGATTGCCTCTGTCACAATTGTTGCTGTTCTGCTGCCATGAACTGGATGCTCTCTGCCCTGTTCCACTCAGCCGTGAGCTAGCCAAATATGGACTGAAACCTCCAGTAACTGTGAGCTAAATAAACCTTCCCTTCCTTCATTTTGGGTGTTGGGTATTTGTCCCAGCAACGAGTAAAGAGTAACTAAGACAACATGAATGTATTACTTCGTGTGTGTGCTGGAGATTGAACCCAGGGCCTTCTCCATGCAAGGCAAGAGCTCTACAACTAAGCCACAGCCCTAGCCCTACAGCCTGTCTTAGAGTCATATTAAGTAGTTTGCCTTAACCTTTTGAGAACCTATAGTTTTACTAGGCTCTGCTTCCCTTCCCACCTTAAATAATACAGCAGTGACCTGAGGGATCTGTATTGCCTGCTAGCTGCGGGGAGAAGGAGTCTGATAATCAGGGGAAACTGGGTTCTTTACGTTGTAGTACATGAGTAATTTAAAGGGACACAGCAAAGTAGCAGCCTTTAATCATTTAGAATATCCTTGGAGAGGGTTTGAAGAAAAATCAAAGTAACAGAAAGGAGAAAAAAGATAACCAGCCCTTTGCACTGAGTGGTGAGCCTCAGTACAACGAGTCATCAACTTTAAAAAAGGAGCTCCATTCAAGAAGAGCTGTTCATGAGTCAGATTCACGTACAGGCCCACAAAGTGAGAGCCTATGCCTGTGGAAATGTACCAGTTGGAGACATACTGTAGGTTGAAGAAAGTCACAGACTGTCAAGGTCACTTGAAGGTTCCCATAGGGAGGAGGTTTGCAGTTTCTTTTAAAAGCTGCTCACAGAGACCCCTGGTATAATTAACTTTATTCATAAGATGAGGTATTTGATCAAAGCTTTGTGGAAGTAAAACTTCTTTAGGAAATTATTTTAAAAATTATGCCAATGTCCTTATCATGCCATTTGAAAAAAATGGTTAAGCAGTCAAAATATTTTTAAAGCTTCTTTAGAAACCATTGCAGTGCACTGTTACTGAATTTCACCCCCAGAGCAGCCTGTAGTCCCTGACATTTCCAGATTTCAACTTGCAAGAACCTAAAATGCCATAAGGCAGTGCATTTACTGCCTTGATGTAAACAAACAACAGTCTCATGTTTTCAGTCTCCATGCATCATGACTCAGATGCCAACGTCCATCCTTCCTTTTGCATAAGCCAGGAGGTTTTCCAGCACAAGGTTCTAGACTGAAAGCCCAGATTTTAACATTTTTGTTGCTCATATCTGTATTAGTATGAACACCTCCTGTGAATTAACTGTTTGCCTCCCAAGAGGAAAACAAAGCAAAACGACATGCTTTGAAAAATACATTGAGAACCAGGTGGGTGTGCTGGTGCATGCCTACAATCCCAGCACTCAGGAGGCCAGCCTGGGCCATACACAGTGAGTTCAAGGCCAACCTGAACTATATAGTAAGAGTCTGGCTCCAAAAAATGAAATGAAATGAAATGAAAAATTGAGAAAATCTAGAAGCGTAGCTCATCAGCATATGCATAAACTACACGTGGATATATTAAAAAATTGCAAATGATGTTTATCTATAAAGAAGGTATTGGGCTGGTGAGATGGTTCATTGGTCTAAAGCACCTGCTTAGGCAAAGTTTAGGCAACCTCAGGGACTGTAGTTTAATCCCTGGCACCACATACTGCACCAGCCCCACTCCCAGAGCAGGCTGAGCCAGCCATAATATAAAAAAATAAATAAATGAACATAAAGAAGGTATTTAGGTGACTTGGGGATAACAATGGGATAACTCATTTTATCACTACCTATTGTTCCATACCCCCTGAAATTTGAACCATGTTGGTATGTTACCTATTAAATGCAGTTTTGTTTTGTTTCTTACATATTCAATACAGGGTCTACAAGGTGTCACTACTCAGATAAAACTCGTAGTGATCCTCCTGTTTTCAGCCTCCTAAATGCTGGGATTCCAAGTGAGTTACCACCCCCAGTCTCAATCACTGTCTCAGCATACCCCAGGGGTGGGGCCAGTACAACATGCCAGAGATAGAACCCCAGGGATGGAACTCTGGTCCCTGTGCCTGATTAAACAGGCACTTTAGTCTGCTAAGCTATCTGGCAGCCCTTGTTTTGATTTGGAGACAAGGGCTCACTATGTAGTTCACACTGGACTTGAACTCACTACATAGTCTAGGCTAGTCTTGAATTTGTGACAATGCTCCTGCTTCAGCCTCTCAAGAGCTGAGATTAAAAGATGTGCTACCAGGATTGGCCTTAGTTATTTTTTTTTAATTTTTTATATATTTTTTTATAGCCAGCTCAGCCTGCCCTGGGAATGGGGCTGGTGCAGCATGTGGTGCCAGGGATTGAAGCGCAGTCCCTGCAGTTGCCTAAACTTTCCTAAGCAGGCACTTTAGACCGCTGAACCATCTCACCAGCACCCTTAGTTATTTTTGTAAGTAGTAAAAATCCTAAATTGTCATGTGTTACAAACCTCTCTATACTATTTGGTACTGTTTATAATTAGTTCTTATATTACCTAGAAGAGCAGCATTCTCTATTTCCCAGAAAAATAGCCTCAATCACACAAGTGTTTGGATAAAATGTAAATTAAAGCAGTGTGGGCCAGCGATTCAGCGGTAAACCTACCTAGTAAGTGCAAGTTCCTCTCCTGTGCCTGAGTTCGTCCCCTGCACCCCAAGAAACAAAACAGCAACAGATGTTATTTTTCTGCTATTTGAGAGGAAGGGAAGAGGGGCTGCCTGTGGCATCATGCTTTGGGTGGGCTAATGATCAAATAGTCATGCGGAGAAGCAGAATCAGCCACACAAAAGAGGAGTCTTGGGGATCCCTCAGAGGCTGTGAGGGGAAAGCAGGCTGTGAAGAGCGTGGCGGCACCGTGGTGAGCTCAGACTGTGAGGAGGCGTGGGCAGAAGCACGCTGTTCAGGTGGAGGGCAGGAGGCCTCACGTGAGTGCAGCGTAGACTGTCAGAGTGCTAAAAGACGCCTCTGCTGCCCGTGAAGCCAGGTCAAGATCTCCGAGCTGCCAATGCTGCCACAAGTGGCCTCCAGCACATTGCTCCCATCCTCTGCCATCCACAGCCTTCTGGTATGCCCACCTAGACCTAAGACTCACTTTCTTCTAGCTGGGATTGCTTCCTGTCAGACCAGCTTCACAATGGACCTGGACTCAACCTCCCAGAGGCTAAAAAATGTGTTCCCTCTTTAAAAAGCACTTCTGATTACTGACACTTTCAAACTGTCTTATTGAAAAGGCATAAAAGCCGTGCTGCAATATCTGGCAGAAACTGGTTACAGAAAAAATACTCCACAAATTTCTTGGAGCTGCTGGCTTCTATAAAATCTGGATCCTTGAGTTCACAAACACAAGGTACTTACTCAGCGCCCAGTGGCTACCTGTGCAGATACTTAGAGCTGCTCGCTAAGGGCTGCCTCGCTCCTTTGCCTCCCCACTGTAATGGCCACTGCCATCTGATGAATAAAGCTATTAAAAAAAAAAAAAAAAAAAAGGAAAGGAGGGAAGCAAGCTGACGAGCTCACATTAGACTGAGACCCAACTGTCCAGGTGCCACATGCTGCACCCAGAAGGACTGTTCTAAAAAAGGACTTCCTGACAAACGCTGAGAACATCCTGTTTCCAGATGGAAGTAGCTCTGTTAGGAATGAAGTCTGACAAGCTGGACATGCTGTAGTCACCTTGGACAAAACTATTTTGGCCAAAACTCTCCTGCAGGAATGGTATGCGGAATGGTATGCGTAGCCAACTCCTTCCTGATGCTGTTGGGAAACCTGGCACTAATGACACAAAATAATCCAGTCCAGAGGTCTAAAGCCCCTCTGGTGTCCCAGTTCATTGAAACCTTAAACCCAGACACCAGACCTGCCCCCAGCCTAGGCTCTGCAAGCTCATGGTGCTACACTGGCACGCATCACTGCAGCAAGCTCAGGCTTTGGTGTCTGTGTCACGGGTCCTGCCCACACTGAGAAGGCCGGAAGTCTTCATAGGGCCCAGCTGTAAAAAGTCATTCCTTGACCGCTGGCAGCAGCAATGGACCTGCATTTATAACGAAGGTAGCACAGAAACTAGATTCAAAACTACATACAGCACACAGGCCCCAAAGCTCTAGAAAAGTTGAAAGGCAGCTTGTAGCTCCCACACTTACCACACAGGTACATATCAACTACCTCCACAAGTTTCAGAAATCCAGCATTAGATCTGCTGGTCAGTTTACCTGGACAACTCGAAGAGACAATGCACCCAAACCCTGCTCTGGACACTCTGGACGCTGACCAGTCCACACAGCTGAAGTCTGAGGACACAGTGCCAGGGTTGCTCCACAGGGATTCCCCTCGATGTTTGTGTCTTTTCAGGCTGCTTATCCCAGTTCTTGCTTCCCTGACCCCTGCTAGCTGTGGTGTGTTTGCTTGTTTGTTTGTTTGTTTTTGCCTTAAACTGTATGGACAGTTGCCCCAAGGGAATAGAATCAATCAAACACTTGACCAAGGTTTGCTCCTAGATTAACTCCCCCTCCCCCTTGCCGGGGTAATGTTACAGAACAGATAGCTGTCTCTTCCTAAAAAACAATTTAGGAAAAAAACTCTGTAATAATAAAACAGAGCTATCTTGGGGAGCTGGGCCAGGGCCCATCTGAGTATCACTGACACTAATGCTCCTGCCTCCAGTTGGGCCTTGTCTCAACGGATCACCTGTAATATGCCCAGCAAAGATGTGCTGGGGAAACTAAAAGAGAGAGGAAATGTAGCAGAGAATGCGCCCCTGGCCGGTATACTCCAGTTTCTTAGTTGCCCAGGTGATATTTCCTGTTCTAGATCTGCTTGCTCCTGTCTCTTAGAAATGGCTGGGCACTGTGATGCATACTGGTCACTATGATGTACATGTATCACCCACTCCCCAGCGGACAAGCCATTCCACCTCCATACTTCCTGCTTGCTTATTCCATATAAACTTTAGACTGCCAGAGGTCTGAGCCTGATATTCTGGGAATAATCCTGATCAGTGCCTGTCAGTGTATATCAATCTGCCTCCAAATCCTGGGTGTCATTTTGGTACACCAGTAGTCATGTCTGGAACAACCTGAGCATCAAAATAAATCATGACAATAAGGGATTGTAGCCTATTGTGCAGAAAAAGAATTTTAAAATCCATAACCTTTCCACCTGTCCACCCACCTACACACAAAAAAAGAGAAAACTCTTCATTTCATAGAATAACAATAAATGTAGAAAACAGAAAAATGCTTCAGTTGTTATAGCAACAAGTGATTCTCAATCATCAATGCATACTAAATCAATATACAGGTGCTTGTGGTCCTAAAGCATTGTCTTCCTACAAATTATTTAGAAGAGAAAAATGATAGCTAGGCTAAAGCTGAAACTCGCTGGCCATGCGTGGTAAGCCAAGGTAAGCCATGTGCCCAGTTAAGGGATCGCACACAGTGGGAGCAAAGACAGCGCGGGCCTCCCAGGCTGCTAACACAGGCTGTACCGTGGTCATGCACCTCCCAAGGCTGGTGCTAGGGCACTTCAGAATTGCTTCTTAGAATAGGAGGAAAAGGACATCTTAGAGAACATGAAAATAAATCATACTATGGTAATATTATGTTTTCTGAGTGTGTGTGATACTGGGGATTAAGGTACATCCCTAGCCCTTTTTATTTGTATTTTGGAGAGTCTTGTAAGTGTCTTCCATTGGCCAGGTAGAGCTCAAACTTGCAACCCTCCTGCCTCAGCCTCCAAAAGTGCTGGTACTATACACATGCACTGCTATCCCATCCCACCCTGAATCTCACAGTTACATTCTGTTTATGTGAGAGAGTGGCGCTGTTCTTAGGAGCTGCTAATCATGATCTCGGCAGCTTACTGTCACATGGCTCAGAAATGAAACATTTTCACCAAATTAGTATTTCCTTAGTTTTGAAAATTTTAAAACTAAAACAATCACTGGGCCTGGCGGGATGGCTCAGTGGTCTAAAGCGCCTGCTTGGGAAAGCTTGGGTGGCTTCAGGGACCATGGTTCGATCCCCAGCACCACATGCTGCGCCAGCCCTGTCCTTGGGGGGCCAGCTGAGCCGGCCATAAAAACGAGTGAATAAACAAACAAAGGTTCTGAAACAAGAAAAAATAAATTTTAAAAAAAGACAAAAAAAAATTTATATATATATATATATATATATATATATATATACATATATATATATATAAAAACTAAAACAATCACAGAGAACATACGCTTAACACAATGGTACATGCTTGTAATCACAGACTCTGCAAAGCTGAGGTAGGAGGGGTGCACATTTGAGTCTAGCCTAGGCAATTTAGATATTTAGTGAGACCCTGTTGAGAGAGAGAGAGAGAGACAGAGAGAGAGAGAGAGAGAATGAAACGGGGGAAAAAAACTACCAACAAAAAGATCACGGTATAAAAATATGCAGAATGATACAGAAGACAAAATCAGGCAACCTTTCCTTCAATAGGGAAAAGATTTTAGTTAATAAAATGCTACAAGTAGATTTGCCATTTCAAGAGTTTACAAGGGGTTGTGGGGAAATAGCTCAGGGGCACAAATGCCTGCCTGGCAAGTGCAAGGTCCTGATTTCAAAAAAGATTTTACTAAGGACCAGGGTCCAGGAGTCAGATGTCAGATGTGCTGGCTAAACAGCAAGACTAGTTTTCCAAGTTCTTTGTTTTGATTTTCCTAAATACATTTTAATTTTATGCTAAGAGGTAGGTTTAAGACAGAAGCATATATATATGTATGTATATATATATATATATATATATATATATATATATTTAATAGTACTGGAAAAGTGCTCTGCCTTGAGTTCTGCCCCAGTCCATTTTTTTAAATGTATTTTTATTATTTTTTTTTTCTTGTTTCAGAACTTTTGTTCATTTATTTTTATGGCCGGCTCAGCCCGCCCTGAGGGCAGGGCTGGTGCAGCATGTGGTGCTGGGGATCAAACTGGGGTCCGAGCAGCTGCCTAAGCTTTCCTAAGCAGGTGCCTTAGACCACTGAGCCATCCTGCCAGGCCCCCCCAGTCCATTTTTAAGCCTTATTTAAAAAAAAAAAAAAAAAAAAAAA
>PVJA010026287.1:0-29815 GCA_004027025.1 Myocastor coypus | reverse complement strand
CAAACAAAGCCAAATTCTGTTCCTTCTGCTAGACAGAAAGAGAAAAACCCTGATGAGGCCTTTCATCCCCTGCTCAGGAAGCTGGCTGGAGGCCACACTTGCAGCCTTGACTTTAACCCTGAAAACCTCAGCTTCCTCAAGGGAGCCCGGAGGGGCGGGCTGCTGGCACAAGCAATTCTGAATAGCACAAATATCCGCTTTTCCTCACCGGTCTCCTGCTTTATTAGCTAAGCCGCTCTGAAGCCCAGGCTAGTGTGTTTCATGTTGAGCTGAGGGTGAAAGTGATCTGGCAGGTGACATTCCCAGGGCGCTCCGGAAGAGAGACAGGGCCTGCTGAATGAAAGCCTTGCTGGGCCTGTTCCTAAACCAACAGGAATCAGCTGCTTCGCGACTGGGGTCTGCTCACGGATGGAAAATGCTTCAAAGGGAAAACGGCTGAAAGAGCCACAAAGGGGCCGAGCATTTCAGGGCTGTCTGATTCTGACATAGCATTTTCCCCAATATCCCGTGCTCCCCTGTGAACACCGCTGAAAGAGACACAAGTAGTTCTCCAGTAGATGTTTTTTTGTAAAATGCCAAAGCAATAAAATTAAATGGTTTTTTAAGCCAGAAGGAAGTTTAATGGTCAAATAGTACCATTTGATGCAAGGGAAGTGATATCTAAGGATGTAGAGTGACGTCCCAAATCTACCACGATGTGAAAACACCCAGTAGGGAGACGAGGCTCCTGCAGCCCGGGTCCACTCTGCCCAGCCTCCTGCTGATGGCACAGCCTGGCATGCGGGAGGAAGTGCAAGGTGTCAGGGACTGGTGTCAGGGAGCGTAAGAAAAGAAGCCCAACATTTCAGTGACTTGCACGCACTGGGGACAACTATGCTTCTCATCCTTTAGCCTCGGGGCGAGGCCAGGAAACTTGTTGGGTCCGTCACAGGAGGCAGCTGTGCTGTCCTTACCCCAAGACGTCGCGGTGCAGAGCTGCCAGCACCCACACCATTTGGTTCTGTGCATGAGGAGACTTCTGCATTTACTTATCTTTGAGAGGACTCGGTATAGCAGAGATTGACATTCACTCTGTCGGTAGAGGAAGCGCCCAGCGGTATCGAGGACGGGCGTCCCGATTCTGCTTTGTGCAGAATCTACAGAGCCACAGGTCGCCATCATCGGGGTCTCCATCAGGCTGTCTCTGACAGCCAACAGCAGCCCTGCTGAGAGGCATCCTCGGACGCTGCAGTGTTTGACAAGAATAGGAATTCAACTGTTCTCCATGTAATCTGCCTTCACATTTTGTATAACATCTACAAACATATATACATGTAGTATATATAATTTCATATATAAATTATATATATATATATATATATATATATATATATATATATATATATATATATATATAATTGCATTTGTTCCAAAATCAACAAGTGAAGAAAATTCTCTATTTTGACAATTATTTGCTAAATGACTACTAGGCTCCAGACATTCCTGTAGTTCTCTCTGCCACAGGATATCTTCAGAACAGGCCTCCAAAAATGACACGGTCACTATTGTTCCTATGGTGCCCACACCTGCCCCAAGCCTCTTCCATGTCCTGCTCCCAAGAATATGTTTTCTCCAACCATCTGCCTTCCTTTAAGTCTTCCTTCTCGGTCCGCAACTTCTATGCATTTTTATCTCACAAGGAAATACATTTCTACTCACCCCTCTCACTGTTCACACCCCATCCCCTGGGGCCCTGTCCTCAGGTATGCTTTCCCTGACGCAAGGTGAAGATGGAACAGACTCAGTGGCAAGCCTTCCGCAGCCAAGACATCTGGACGAGCAGAAGGGTTCTAGAAGGTCTATCCAGGGGTGCCTTACTTCTCACTCTCGGGGACTCTGCACCTGTGAGCTGTTCCCTTCCTCTCCTTCACAGCTTCTGCCTCAGTTTCTTCCAACACTCGGATTTCCTGCCTCAAAGAATGAAGAAATGCAAGGCCATTGTTGTTTATATGCAGTATTTCTTACACAAATCTTTGGTCTCCTTCTCTCTTCCTTGCAAAGATGAGTCAATTCCTTACTTAGCCCCCATCAAATTCTGCCCCCCCCCGAAAGTATCAGATTCAAGGTTAAATAAATTTGCAAGCATCATCTTTATGTGTGTTATTCATCCAGGGCAGCGATGTGGAAACACATGGGTGCTGAACCCATGCCGGTGAAGGAAAACTACCAAATTCCTTGCCTCCTGGTAGCCATGGGACACCAGGAGAGGGGAAGAACATGGTGGATACAGCCTGCCAGGCTGACAGCACACAGGACAGGCCCGGTTAGAGATACTCTAGCATGACTGGCATCAAGAATGGATCGCTCACTGAGAAGCCAATAAGCAGGGTGCGGGTTAGGATCTCTGGAGAGGAAAAAAAAAAAAAAAGGCTTGAGGACCTTCTTGTCTTTGTGACTGGGATTTAGGACTGACCTATTGAGCAAGGCAGTATTTAGACACCATGTAAAAACAATGACTTATGCACCCACATTATACAGGCACTTGTTTCAAATGAAAGTTACCATTCTGGAGCAGGCCTGGTGGTGGAGACATAGGTTTTATATAAAATGCAAATTCAGGTATTGTGAAAACCGTAAGTCCACTCATCTAAATCGGTTCTGTTATAGTCTATGACAGCTTCGGAAAATTGCCAGTGTAAGATTTTCATTTGATCTTTCAACATTATTGGAGGTCATCTAAACGGGACGATATGAAGTCTTTCGCTGTCAATTAGCGTAATTCCAACTCAGCATTCTGCCAGCGGTGCGCAGGTTGCACAGAGTAAGGAGGACGAGGGAGAACCGCTGGATCTCGCCAGTGGAGTTGCCTGGCTTCCGGTTAATGCTTAAACAGCAGGGAAGCCAAGGAAGGAAGAGCGGGGCGAGAGCAAGAGCAAAAAGGGAGAGAAATGGAAGCAAGAAAAGGTCGGAAAGCAGGAAGGGAAAGAAGAAAACAAGAGAGCAGCCTCAGTTAAGGTGCCTCAAGAAATATTGCTTATATTCATCCTAAGAAACAAAAACGTAGTAAAAGGTTAGACACATCAATTTTCTGTGAAAATTGAATACCTAAGTGGGTTTCTAATTTTATAGTAAAATGTGAGCTTTTCTGGACCTAATATCCAGAAGACTTATTTCTAGCTAATAGATCTATCACTGGGTACTTTTTTTTTTTAAGATGGAAATGAAAAGCACATAAAATTTCATGAGCTTGTAGAATATTGGACATAGTGTTAAAGGCCATTTGCTTGGCTCACACTTACCTTCAGGGCTCTTAGAGCACTTGAGGGACAATTCTTTCTATGCGTCCCCATAAATATGAGAAAGAACTCCCCGCATTTGGAATTCTTTATGAATACTAGATTAAATTTTCATCTCCTCCTTTTCAATGCCACAGGAAATCCCCCAGGAAGAGATAAGAAAGCTTTAGGGTCAAGCAGACTATCGAATCTACCACTACAATATCTTTTTTAAAAATATGCTGTGCTTCAAGCTAATTAAAACTGGGATGAGGGAGATAGCTCCATGGCGCAAATGCCTGACTGGCAAGTGCAAGGTTGTGAGTTTGAACCCTGGTCTCGCAAAAAAAAAAAAAAAAAAAAAAAAAAAAAAAAAAAAAAAAAAAAAAAAAAAAAAAAAAAAAAAAAAAAAAAAAAAAAAAAAAAAAAAAACTGGGATGAGTCAATAGATGAAATGAAATAATTCAGTGAGTAAGGACTTTTCTGTTCCAGAAATCTGTGATCTACTGGACTGGTTTAATTTGGCACTCAAATTCCAAACTCCAGAATCGACTCAACTAGAACAGAATCAACTGCTAGCCTGAGCCCCTGATGGAGACCCCTGGCTCTGCCCCCCACTCTTTGCATGAGCTCTACGTCTTCCTTGGGAAAGCAGGGAAAGCTTGTATCCCGTCCCAGCACTGTGGTGGGCACTGAGTCACAAAGCCATCAGCAATGATCAGCACTGATTTCCTGACATCCCGTCACTGTCTCACCGTCAACATGACCTAATACAATGGTTTCAGAATAGACTCTACGTCCACTTTTGGTCATTCTTTTAAATCCATTCTCACACTTGCAGCAGGATGAATTCTCTAGGAAATGAATCTGATCACCACACCCATGTGGTCATTTAATGTTATGTCCTCAGCCAAAGGATAGTTACTACCCAGCATCTTAAGGAGGCACACCAGACTCTAGCAACCAAACCTGGCCCTTCCTCGGCACCACCTGAAGACTCTTCACACCCCAACCCGTTCTCATCCCCAGCTGTGAACTTTCAGACAAGCAGCAACCCTTGACAACTCTAAACACTTGCTTCCATTTGCCTGCCGTCTTCTCTGTGCACTTCTTTGTGCCCAGAACATTTCTTTCCATTCTTATCTTTTAAAATGAGGCTGAAAAGTGATTCCCTTCATAAAGGAGGAAATCCCTGCCGAACTGATGCACGCAGGCATGAAAATTCATCTGCTCCGGAGATGTTCAGAAAGGAGCGGGTGCCAACTTCCTCACCGCAGAGAGGTTCCATTATGAGCTCACCAGTCCTGCTGCTCCGCAGGTTCCCGTGGCGAGCTATTTGCTCACACTGTTAATGTTGTCATAATCTGAGCACTCCAACGTCAGCCTGGCCAGCTTACAACACATTTTCAAAAGCATCTGGGGCACAGATTGAGCCAACATTCTAAAGATATTAGAAAGTGATCAACATGTGATTTTGTTAACGTAGTTATGTGACTACCACTAAGTAAGGTTGAAGACAATGCCTCCTGTGGCTTCAGTAAACCATACTTGTACATGCAGGCATTTAATCAGTCACTGATCCATGAGCTTCGGTAGGTAGAAAACCGAATAGGGCAGAGCTGAAATGCACTGAAAACTTCTGATCAGGATAGTGGTGAGATTAGAAACACCACAGAAGTTCTGGGCAAAGGTCATCGGTTGCTGAAGTTAGGGCCAGAAGAGCTAACCCTCTTTTGATTAATATAGCTACAAGAATTAGGGTCCGCAACTTTGCCAACTATGTATACAGGGCTCGAAGGTTACAACACCAGTCCCTCTGTTTCCTGCCCCTCTCTGCTCTCCTGAGTTGTCTACACAAAGAGTCTGGGAAAGAAAGAATTTGTCTTTGTAAAGTGTGGTGATTGTGAAGAAGCAAGATGTTTTTCAAAGGATCCATAAATACCTACAGCCACCAGAGCCCAGACACTTTCTCATGAAGTTCTTGAGATATGTGTACCCCAGGGAAAATGGCAGTTGAGGAAATCAAACACCATTTCATTCAATTAGGTTCCTTTTTTTTTTTTTTTTGCCTCAGACACCAATTATAGGATCCTTGGTTATTTGCCTGGAGACATTATTTAGAGCATGTAGTTTGCAAGGGCTTGAGGAGCTCTGCCCACCTTTATCTCTCTTGGAACAAAGCTGTTGATATCTGGATGGCTCACTGTCAAAAAAGAACTTAAGAGAGGAACACATTAGAGAGTGTACCTGAGAAATATAGGGCAGGAGTAATGTGTGAGGCTCTTCCAATGCTGTACCAAAGAACATCTTCCCTGAGCTCACTGTGCTAACTTTTAGGGTAAGATAAGGCAGAGGCCCACAGCTACGGAGGGACCGCCCTAGCGCTACCATGAGTGCCTGGAGCCCATGGAGCCTTGTAAGCGCCATGTCTCCTATGCCCTCCACCACACTTTAGCTGTGACTTTCTTCTGGCTCTGTGCCCTGCCTTTAAAGCCCCAGATGAGGTCAATTTCAAGCCCCTAGCTCAGTATTTTTCAAGTAACATATTAGGCAAGATGCACCATTCTTTTCCAGCTCTGATATATATATATATATATATATATATATATATATATATATATATATAAAACATTATCTTCTGTACAAAAGGGTAATATTCAATATTTCTCCCAGTAATGGGATAAATTACTTTTTGGATATAATTTCACTTTCATAATCTTCACACTCCTGTTCCTAGACAGATCTTTTGCAGGATACTGAGGAAAAGATGGGACCACGCCACAGACACCTGTTCACAGTACTAGAATGAAAACCCCACACACTCATACTTCAGAAAGGTGATTGCTGTATAAATTTAGAAAACTTGCCCAATTCATTCTCTAGAAAAATCTAATAAAAAGTTAAAATGGTTGAACAGAAGGCATAACTATTTCTTGTATGAATATAGATTGTCAGCATTTCTGCACTTCTCTTCAAAGAAATCATATGTAGAAAAGCATCCAGAAGAATTTCCTTTCAAAAAGATAATAGTTTTTTTTTTTTTTGTCTTTTTGAGACAGGGTCTCGCTATGCAGTTCAGGCTGGCCTTGAGCTCACTTTTGTAGCCCAGGCTGGTCTCGAACTCGCACCAATCCTCCTGCCTCAGCCTCCCGAGTGCTGGGATTACAGGCGTGCGCCACCACGCCCGGCTTTAAGATTATAGTTTTTAACTTCCCTTTTAAGTAAAAGTTGGTTAGAGTTATAATTAATAAAATTAAAAAATACACATAGGAGCTTCTACAAACTAAGATGGGTAGAAGGTAAACAGGAGGAAGGGATGAGAGCGGGTGACAAGGGGATCGGTAGCATCAAGTCTCAGAAAGCGTGAGCAAAGGCACACCTCCCGATCTGAAGTCCACGACCTACAGAGCAAAAGCTGGCACCCTTCTTTGCAATGAGCCAAAAAGAACTGACTGAGCAAGCTCCAAAGAATGGCGGAGTAGCTCAGCTCACAAGGAGGCACAGGGATGAGTCCCATTGGCCAAGGTGGCACAGCAGCAAAGAGAGAGCCTCTGGGCAGAAAGGCGCTGAGGCTCTTCTCTCAGTTATACCTTTCCTGAATAAAGCTCATCTGATAAAAAAAGCACATTTTTAAGCGATGAGTAATAAAACAGGAACAAGATAATTCAATGATACCATTAACACAGGAATAAAAGAAGCAAAATGCACCGTGAGACGAGGATTACACATCCGAAGCAAGTCATAAACATGTCAAGAATCAAAATGTATTAATAAAGCCACTGCCACAAATAGAAATGTAATAGCTCAGGAAAGATATAACTAGACAGCAGAAGTAAGTTAAAAATAAGCTAGCGTAGCTGAGCCAAGCCATCTTACTTGCGGAGGGGCCTTTGAAGGAAAAAAGGGAATAGATGTAACAGGAAATATAATCATGATCTTAATGAATAAAAACAATAAGTGAAGAAATGAAATAAAGAAGAGACATATAGTGAAAGGGAAGGGACGGAATGCAGAAAGAGGAAGAAATGGAGGGACAGAAAAAAGAAACAATAGCACAGGAAAGGAAGGACAGAAGGAAGAAAGGAGTAGAAGAATTAATGGCGCTAAGAAGTAAAAGAAAAACGTTAGAACGTTGGCTTACGCATAAACTGTGACAAGAGTCATAGATCTGGGGGAGTGATATTTCATTTTTATTACACGAATTTTAAATTATTTTAATAACAAAGAATTACTGCAGTGCTGTACCTTTAATAACAAAGAATTACTGCAGTGCTGTACCAATAGCTCAGCAGACTAAAGTGCCTGCTTAGGCAGAGCGCAGCCGCTGGACCCTCAGCGTGCCTTGCCGGCCCTGGCCCCCGCACGCCGAAATGGCGATTGATCCTGGGCGTGGTGGCGCGAGCCTGTAATCCCAGCTGTCAGAGGCTGAAAACAGGAGAATCAGTACGTGTCCAGTCTACATAGTGAGATCCTGTAGACCTTGTACTAAATGCATAAAAAACAAAGAATTATTGTGTATATAAACAGGTAAAAGAGAAGAAGATACAGAGACGTACAACAGAAAGAAGGCAAAAACAATAGGCTTAATTAAATTATTTATGTAGTCAAATACATTGGCAAATACTAAATGCCTGATATGACAGAACTGTTCTAGGAAATACTTCTGAAATGCAAAAAAGAACAGCCTATACCTCTGCCCCTTATGATCTTTTTTTCTAAAGATGAAAAATGGGCCAGAAAGAAGATATATCCTGTATCAAATGATAAAAATGGAAGCTATTAGAGAAAATAAAACCCTGTTAGTGCAATAGAGCATATCCAGGATTAGAGGAAATGCTACCTCAGATAGAGCCCTCAGAAAATGACTCTCAGGGACACAGGCAGAGACTTGAGGTTCCGAGGGGTGAGACAAGCAAATATCCTGTGCAGAAGGAGTGGCTGGCATGAAAAGCCTTGATAAGACGAAGCTCTTGGATTTCTAGAAGGAATACAGAACCCAGAATTTCCAGAGAGCACCAAGGTAGAAGTGAGCAGGAGGAAACAAAGAGAGGGAGCAGAGTCAATTAGGGCTTTGGACATCACCTTAAGAACTTGAACTGAGACTGAGGCGAGAAGAGGTAGAAGAGTTTTAAGCCAAGAGCTGCCATGGCCGGATTTCACTTGCAGTTCTGGGCAAAGGCCATGAGTTGCTGAAGTTAGAGCCAGAAGGCGCTCACCCTCTTTTGATTAATATAACCACCAAGAATGAGGGCCTGCAAATTTGCCAACTCTTTATACAGGGCCCCAAGGTTGCAAAACCAGTCCCTCTGTGTCCTGCCCCTCTCCGCTCTCCTGGGTTGTCAATACAGAGAGTCTGAGAGAGAAAGAGCTTGTCCGTGCAGTGTGATGAGACTGAAGAAGCAGTATGCCACCTTTTCTCAGAGTCAAGGGAGGAAGCGTCCCACAGAACTGCACAAAAGATTGGGAGAAGTAATTTTAAGGAGTTTTCATTCCCTGATTTGGTATGTAGCTGGAGACTTCTAATACAGAAAATAATCATCCAAGGCTGAAAGAGACGGCAGGGTGTGAATACCGTGGATCTAGAAGAAATGATGAAATGAGGCTCTCTGAAGGACAGATGCACACAGTCCTTAGGCCTCCAGACCGAAGCCCAGAGAGGAGGTCGAGTCCCAAGAATGCCCTCAGGTGCAGGGTTATCCATGAAAGGCCAAGAGCTTGGGCCGGACAGTAATGTTGGGGTCCTACGGCGCATCCAAAGCGTGGGCATGGGGGGTGATAGGCACAGAGGGCAATCAGAGGCCTTTTTCAGTGCCAGCTCTGTGGCACGGAATCTCTCAAATGACAATGAACTTGACTGGCAGTGTTAGAGCTAAAGAAAAGACTGCAACTGCGTGTACCAAAAAGATAAAAGTTTTCATCTGCCGCTGAAACAACTGTAGGATACTACTTCCTGTCTCCACACGAATAGACATGTTAGCAGCATAATACTGTAATTACAACGATTTTGCATGATGCAGAGCCAAACACTGTTTAAAAATTCGACTGTGCATGAAAATATGCAATGGCCCCCTAAATGGGGAGGTGTGTACATTACTAAAATTTTGAAAACTGTGATGTAGTTCCACGCATTTATTTCACATAGCATGAAATCAATCGAGGGAGAGAATGCGACCTTCACAAGGTTACACAGCTAGGCAGTAAGACCTCTAAATATAGAACACAGAGCTCCTTTTTCTCAATGTGTTGCAGGATCTTACAAAGCTGATCACAGCAGGCTAATCACGTCACGTGTGGGTGTGGGCATATTTATGCTCACAGCTCCATGTACCATCGCTGGAAATAAATGGCTGCACATGGAGAAAACACAGAGCCATGAACCGAAGCTCTAGTGCACTCACTCTGTGGTGTTATGATGATAATTTATAATGCTATTGCAATTACAGTAGAATTATAGCACGCCCAGCACCTAATAGAGCTGTGTGCATACTCTTGAGAAAGAAGGATGGGCTGGCATCTTGGGCTGCAGAAATGAGATTAAATGGCTCCTGCTGCTGATCCTGCCATTGATTTTTGCAGTCCTCCTCTTAACCTGATCCCTCACATACCGTTCCTCTCTCATTCCTTGGTTTTAGAGTGTAAATAATTAGACCCTCAAAATCCAAGGTGACAAATCTTCCCGCCTCCAGTTGCCATGAATCAGAACTCATAAATCAAAGCCTCTTTTGAGGACATGTTTGTGAGCAGGAAGACACATTTACAGAATGAACGAGCTTTGTGTTTCCCTCTCTTCCTCTGGCATCTGTGCATACCTGGCTTTGACAGGCAATCTGATAGGCCAGGGCGACATTATGCGTCGGGACCTTTTGTAAAAAGGGGAGGTTGCTTTTATGCCAGAACGATCAGACTAAAGAGGACCTGTCCCCAGCAAACAAGGACACACACTTTTCCTAGCTTAAGGTCATCATACTTTTGGGACAAGTAGACTCCAGTTTCTCATCAAAAATGTTTCTATCCAGCTTGCTCAATATTCCAAATGCAAAAGTGCAACAAAAATAATGAGGTTTTTTTTTGTTTGTTTGTTTGTTTTTTGTTTTGTTTTGTTTTGTTTTACCTGCAGTAGCTAACTTTTATTGAGTACCTACTTTGTGATCATAGATGTCAGGATTGATAATTGAGAGTGTTGGAATGCATATTACGTCATGCTATGCCTCAGCCTTTACCAAATACACTACACACCAAGAATTCAAAGAAGTGAGCTACAACTGTTGTATACAGAGTAATTTATACACATAATACCACTTATTCCTGTCAAAATATGATATCATTGGCCCAGTTCTTGGGAAGAAAAAGCTGACACTCAGCAGAGATAAGCTCCATTCTTGAGGTCATAATAACAATAGCTATTAGAAAGTCCGTGTCCCTCAGCTGGGCTTTTGGAAGGTGACTGAGTCCTAGGGGCCTCACAGAGGACTTGGTGTTAGGAGGCAGGGCTGGTGGAAAGCAGTGGGTCGCTAGAATGTGACACAGTACTCTACCTTCCCCTTCCCAACGGATTCCTTCTCCTCTCTGCTCAGACGTAGTCATCGTCACTTCTATTCTGCCACACTGCCCTGCCTAAGATCCATCTGATCATGGGCAATGGCTCTGGAAGTCATGCACCAAAGTAGACTTCTCTCCATTAAAATTCTGTGCTCCAGGTATTGTGTCCACGTGCTGAGTAAGTAACCGAGACGGTCTGTGTTCAAACTCAAGCTTTGTCTAACTTTGGCTTAGGCACTTGCTTACTTACGATGATGGCTGCAGCCTGGAACATTTACTGGGTTTAGCGCTCTTCTGTTCACATTTCCTTCCATAAAGTATCACCCACATCCTGGGTGTTTCTCATGTATTTGTTTGATACACATGCAAACTCACCTATATCACAAAGTTATTTATGAAAATACATTCATTTTTGTTTTTTATTGTTATTTGCACACATTGTGCAGATCCTAGCCCTCACCGGGACATTTTCGTGTGTGCTGAGGCTTTCATGGATCTCAGCCATCCAGCCTTCTCCTATCTCCACCCCACTTCCTCTCACAAGCCCACACCCTTGACATTAGTAAGTACATTTTAATGGCACATTAAGAAATCAGGAATAAAGGAAAGCACAGTAGAGAAAGATAAGATGAAGCCAAGAATGGAATAGTATGTCTGAAATTTTTACTGAGCACATTCACTCTAGGTGACAGCATACAGGAATTGGGCATTTAGAAATAAGATGACAACGTCCCTACTCTTCCTGAATTTGAATTCAAGTGGTGGAAGCATTCACATGATGACCAAGAATAGTGTAGAAAAGCCTGTAAGAGCATGTAAGAACGATGCTTCATATCAGAATAACACGCATCACAAACTGATGTTCATCTGGCTTCTGCTGTCCGATAGGATTTTCGAGCAGAAACAGAATTCAGTGAGTGGTTGGCTCAGAAACAGAAAGCCACGTATATTTAAACTAGACCTGATATTATTTCAATACTCAGGAGGTCTGATTATGTATTTTTAGATACACATTGGTGGGAGATTCCAGCCTGAAAACAAATCTGCAGGTCATGAAGCCTGATGGCTTGTGTCAACTTCAGCAAGAGAAGCTCAACTCCACTGCCTCTCAAACGTCAGCTTTGAGACCTCTCCGCATCCACTGTAAGGCATCTTCCTGGAGTGCTGCCCACCTCGACAGAGTCCTCGGAGAACAAGTGGGTGCACGAGACTCAGAGAAGGCCACTGATGATCCGCCCCACTTCCGGCTCCTTTGGACCTTGTGAGAGTGATGTGCACAAGCAGTTACACCAACGAACACCCAGAGACTGGAGATTTACAAGACTTAAAACCAGGGCTTTGCAAATGGGGTCGCTGAATCAATCTCCAACCCCAAACAGAAAGCACTGGCTGCTCCAGTGAGGCAGCAGAGTCATGCTTGGAAAACCCACACGTCTACGAGGACTGCTTTGTCTAACTTGACACTTCAAGGAAGAATAAATCACGGCTGAAGTAAAATAGGGTGAAAAAGCTGAGAAACCTCCTGGAGAAAAACACACGCAGAGATCCAGGGCACAAAGCAAGGACACAGCAAGGTGGAAAGTCAGAATAAGTAAATGCTGATCGATTCACTTGGAGAGAAAAACATTTGAGTACCAGAGAAAATTTACTACACATTAATCAATGCATCATTAAAATGAGCCAAGACAGGCTGATGACCATCGTCTTACTAGATTTAGCTCTCTTTTATTCAAATTTTCTTATGTAAAAATATCACCAAGCATCTGGGAAAAATTTGTTTGAGTCAGAAAAGAATTCTTGGCCAAGTTGTAGAAATTCCATATTCTAAACCTACATTTTTCAGTTGTAGGAAAGAGCTGAAGCAGAAACTGCCCTTCTCTGAATTTCAGTTTTTGCTTATGTCAAATGAAGAATTTCCAGCTCTGGGCTCAGCTCTGTGTCTTACTTTTGTTCTCTCTCTCTCTCTCTCTCTCTCTCTCTCTCTCCTTTATTTCCAGATCAGTTCAGGTACAATGCTGACTATTTGCACTATGTCGTTTGAAGACAGTGTGACCCTGTCTGCCCTCCTGATCATATACTTCCTGTGCAGATCCAATGGGGTCATGCACAAGCAGGTGCTCTGTAATTACCTATTGCTGTAATGCAAGCAAATGAAATGTTCTCTCTCCTGTTACTATTTTTACACAGACCTGGTAGGATGTTTTCCAGAGAGGTTAAAAGTCTCTCCCTAGGGACAAGTTCAAACAGAAGTAGGAGAGTGAATCTGTTAATATTTTTTCACCCAACTTTGTAGTGAACTCTGCAATTGGTTAAGACTGAAATAAGGTAAAGTGAAATACAATAAAATAAAATAGGAAATATGATCTTTTATGTAGTTGAAAAGATACAGTGCAAATCCAGACATAATAAACAATCCAGTAAGGCCCTACAAAAATACCTTGGCAGACTGAGCGCCTTTGTAGGCAAGTACAGGAACCCAGGTTCAATCCCTGGCACCAAATGCTGCCCTGGCCCTGGCCCCTGGTGCACTGTGCCAACCACCAAGTCCAGGCATGGTGATGGCCTCCTGTAACCCCAGTATTGGGGATGTTGGAAACAGGAGGGTCACTACGAGTCTGAGCTTTGTAGTGAGACCCTGTACCAGTTACATTAAAAACAGAAAAAGTAAAGGAGCAGCCGGATAAAGATACCCAATGTGGAAAGATGTCCAGACTGGAACTTCAATCTCCTCCTAAGCCTTTTCTGGCTCTGTGTGGTTTACTCAGCTCAAAGTATTTTGAGAGAAGGCAAAAATCTGTATTATGTTGTTTAAAATCGCTTGGTTTTTGAATACTGGCCATTGAATATTTTAAAAAATGACAACAAAAATACATAATGAGAGCATCTGAGTATTTAAATAATAACAGACCTACTTTAAATACGTGCAGCTTTTTGTTTCTGAGCTAGACACTCACTAACTTCTGTTTCTCCACTAACAGCCTGTCAGGCAGAGGAAGATGCACGTTGGTATGGGATCTGCAGGTCATGAAGCCTGCGGGGTGGCTGACTGTGTCAACTTGAGCAAAGCAAGCCAGGCTACATTGGCTCAGCAATTCCACACCCTAGGGCGTAAAGACAAGCTCCTAGTTTTGCCTTCCCCTCGGATGGGATTCCCTCACAGCCAGTGCAAACGCTTCAGCCTTCTGGTGTAGACTCCAGTTTTCCATCACTTGGGACAGAGCCGTGACCCCCGACATCCAGCTGAGTCCTTTAGTCTCCAGTGTGCAGACAGACACCCTCTGCACGCTTCTCAATGTGATTCTGTGGGTGGTCATTTTGCTAGCCTTGTAAATTATTATATATCTCTGCATCTTGTTTATGTTTCTCTTATAAACACTGATGTAAAGCCATACTGAATGGCAACACATATAAAAGTGACATTAACATCATATATATGCATACAGCTTCCATTCACAAACCACCTTGATTCATCTTGCTCTACAATCCTCATAACAATTCTAAGGGCTAAACCAGATAGTAGAGCTGCTGAAATTTAAAGAGACTTAATGGGTGGGTAGAAGATGGTATAGCAAGCTAATGACAGTACTAGCACTGAAGGTTGGTGTGTAAAACACTACCAGTGCAGACTGTTGACTACAGTGACACCAGGACTATTTTCCCTCGTGATATCTGTCCATCTTCTGAATGAATGGCACACTGAGATGAAAGAAAGAGTGCAGAGCCTTTGCTCATTGCTGGCTTTTGGAGGAAAGAAAGCAACACAACGTCCTACTTGCTGATACCCATTTGATGCTCAGAGGCTTGAAGAACTCCTGATAAGGCAACAGCCCAGATCCTCTCAAGACCCTAAAAAGACTAATAGCAGAGCTACAGTCATTGTACTAGGATGGAGATCAGTTCTTGAGCGTCTGCGTAGCAGAAAATTCAAAGATGCCACAACCATATCAACATACCCAGGACAGTGACGTGAATCATGGGAAACTCAACCCGGCAGCCACTTACCGAAGAGCATGAGTATATTTCTGTATTAGACGAACCAGGAAGAATGCAGTACAACACCCTGCTCTGGCTCTAAAAGGCAAATTTTTTTGAGCAACAATTTCAAATGTGTTAGTGTTATAATGCTGCACAGATAAAATGTCTAGAAATCCCATTGTATGGGACTTTGTTTATTGAGAACTTTCTTTAGATTGAAAAGGCCCAGGTTTCCCATGAGGAACTAAAAGGAGAACCTAGGGGATGAAATCTCTGAAATCTAAGTCCTATAAAGCATTATGCTTAGAGTACCAGCGATCTGGCTTGCCCTCAAAGGTCTCAAGATCTATATCTGTATTGCAGTTTCCAGAACGTTAAAGGATTCATGAGCAATTGCATGTCAAACCAAGCATAAGCTCTGTGTACCCAATGGAAAAAAATGTGAAAAGAATATGCTACGATGGGTAAAGAAAGATGGTGAAGAAATCGAGAAAGGCTTCAGCTGATCTGGTCAGAGACTCAATGTGATCAAGCAGATGTGAAAGTAGAAATGGCCGATGGAAGGAGCGTAAGAAGATTCCTAGCCAGTGTAGTTTACAAGTAAGTTACAAGCTGGAGAAGAGTGACACCTACGACAATCGCAGTGGGGACCATGTGACTGGTGCCCACTAACTTCTGTGTACTTTGCTAAGGGGTTGATTATAATAAGATATCATCCTCGCTTCTGAGATAAACAAGGTGCTGTGAATCACAGATGAGAAACCGGGCCATAAAAAGCTTCTGAATGGATAGAAGCTCGTATCGAAGTAGCCGAAGCAAGGACTCTGCAGCCAGTTGCCTGCAGTGAGGATGTCGCCATCAAAACCCCCACTGAAAATATCCTTTTTTTTTTTTCTTGTTTCAGAACCTTTGTTTGTTTATTCACTCGTTTCTATGGCCGGCTCAGCCTGGCCCAAGGGCAGGGCTGGCGCAGCATGTGGTGCCGGGGATCGAACCACGGTCCCTGAAGCCACCCAAGCTTTTCCCAAGCAGGCGCTTTAGACCACTGAGCCATCCCGCCGGGCCCCTGAAAATATCCTTTGTAAGAGCAATTTTCTAAGGTGTAGATAGAGGTACTAAGTTCTGTGGAGCTGGGGACAAGAAAGAAGGGTAAGTCTTGATTTTGACGCCCAGGGCAATAAGATGTCCCGTTCACCAACATGAGTTCCCAGCATGAGCCTAGAAAGTGTAAAAGATTCTTCAGAGAATGTAAATGAAATGTAAGATCTGTGTTCTCTACCACTCAAAAAACATATGATGCTGTGGGAAGGAAGGAACTGAGCTCAGAGTCATGCTAACATAGCAAAAAGCAGACTCTAGGACTACTTCTGGCTTTGCTCTGTGTCAGTCACAGGGCAAGGGTGAGTCACTAACATCCATAACCTTGGCTTCTTCATGTGGAATGGAGCTAGAAATCACGCCAAATCTGTGAGACTGCAAAAATCAGAGATCATAGCAGTTAGAAGAAATTAATCAAGAGACCTGCCCTCAGAAACTGACCCAAGAGAGCTATGGGACTCCCAGGACGTGCTTTCTTGCCCCTGGGTCTATGCTGTCTCCATTCTACACCTTCTTCATTGACGAACAGTTTCCTTATTCCCTAGAGCTTTGCCACAGGTTCTTGTTTCTCAAGGATAGAGGCAATTTCCATTCCTCTGTTTCCTTTTCATTCAATCATATAATAGTATTTCCTTATCGAGCAAATTCCTTCTAGAATTGGGGACAGCCAACTGTAAATCTCTAGGCACTGAGTAGAAGTCAATTAACTTGATTTAGATCCCCAATAATGTTTTTAATACTTCATATTAACCAGCCCCATAAAAATGTCTGAAGTAGTGGCTATCTTTTCTCTCTGAGCACTGACATCTAATAAATTATGGAATTCGTGGCTTATCCACAATCCTGTGCAATGTGCTAAAGACAAACAATGAGTAGTTTGGCCTTGCGAAAGCCTTCATTGCTGTGCCTATGTGTGTTATGATAGTCTTTTCTTTTTTTATTTTTTTTATTTTTGTGGAACAGGGGATTGAACTTAGGCCCTTGTGCTTGCCCGGCAAGCACTTATCTTACTGAGCTATCTCCCCAGCCCCTCAGTGGTGTTTTCTTGATGAGAAATATTTCATCCTAGATGGACCTATGTGCCCGCATGTTGCTGTCACCTTAAAAATGGTTACCCAGCTAATGCCAAGTAGAACACACATCATTCTGTCTTTATAAAAGAGCAGGCATTTGTTGACCATTGTTATTTAAATTCACCAGTAACTTCACTGAGACAATAAATTCTAAGGGAATACTTATCTTTGGTCCTATGTTGAAGGGATCTTTACAGAGAAACAATCAAAAGACTGAAAGAAAGAGGAAAGTTATGGAAGGTGTGATATGGTCTTTTCATAAGAGGAAGGAGGAGGAATGAAAGGACGTGCCTTCTATTTTCTGACTTCTATGGATATCTACCATCCTAAGTTGCTTACCTGTGTCAATCACACTTGCAAATCTGTCGAATACTCATCCCCTGTTATACACTGAGCAACACGTTCAACACGTATGGTCTCACACGTAAGGAAGTAATAGAAGCAAATTGTTCAGAATTTGTCATTGTTAACCAAAGCATTGATTGATTGAAGACAGAGGGATGATCAAGCTTAATGTGTTGCTTCTCCATTTAGTGTTTTACCTGCCCACAACTATCATCTACATCCTGAAATGAGAAAGAACAAGGTGACTTCCACGAGTTTTACACCTTTTATTTCTATATTATTTCAAGTCTGAATTAAGAAAGACGATAAATTCTAAGGGATGGATGCTGGTTACTCTCAGATTTCAGCAATCAAAACACTGTAACAAGTCCAATGAAGACCTGTCTAAGCTGGCCCCTGGCATATCTCAATAGCCTCTGTCTGTGGTATACTTAAAAATGACTACTTTATACCTCTTCCTATCAAGAAGGGCAGTCAGTTTCTTGATCTCTCAAATATGGGCTGCTCTTGTGGCTCACTTTGTCCAAAGAGCACCATAGAAGTGAGCCCTTTTGAAGAATAGCATCTATGCTCAAAAGATCTTACAGCTTCTGTCTTTGCTCTCTGAAGCACAACATCTGTATGAAGGTCCAAGCTAATCTATCTGAGTCATGACCCAGCCTAGAACAGGCAGCAGCTAAAAGAGTGAGATCATCTTTGACCACCCAGTGCTAGTCCAACGCCAAAATGACCACAGCTACAAGAGTGGTGTGAAAGACTAAGAGCAGGGATGCCTTTTTTGACAGTATAATTAACACAGATAACCCTCCCTCTACAAAGCTGTCAACTCCAGTCTCTCTGGTCTTTTTGTAGTCCATGAAACATGTCGGGGACTCTCAGAGTCCCTAAGAGGTGGCTTTGTCATATTGTTCTGTTCATAAAATATTTTCTTCTCTTTACCTATCAAACGCTTTTCTCCTGCACATCATTCAGATCGTAGTTTACAATTTATCTCCCGAGGAAAGCCTTTATTAAGCACAGTAAACCAAGCAGATTTGTTAGTCTGAATATCAACCCTCGTTTATTTTTGTCACTATTCATATTGCAATTCACTCTTTTGTGCTGTTATTACCTACTTCCCCGATTGAACTGTAAGCTGCTTGAGACGCTTTGGAGACAAGGACTTCTTTTCCCTTTGATTCATGGCATTTTAGGATGTTACTTTCCATCTTTTACCATTTCTGTGTGTTTCTCCAACAGTCAGCTTTTGCTGCACTGTTCTGAGAGTGCTGGCTGTCCCAAAATAGGGAGAACTGAAGGCTGGGACTTTGCATAGCTACCAGGAATAACGTGGTAGGTATAAGAACTCCAGCTTGGTTGCTCACTGACTAAGAAAATGCTGACGAGCTAGTCACACTGGCACCAGTGCTGACTGAGCAGTAGTCCCTCTCCAAAGACACTTCCGACTTGCTTTCTCTTGGATTAATGATAACCATATCTGAGCTTTTGAATGGCTCCATTCTATTGCCCATCCCACTTCCCCAAGCCCCTGTAGTATTTTCCAGGAACACTCAATTGATTTTCACAGCAGTCCTTGTGTAATCTGCTTCTCAGGAAGCCACCACAAGAAATACCTTTGTGGAATGAATTCATCAAAGCAGTTCTTGATTTCCACACATTATTTTTCAAATACATTCCTTAAATCAATTTCAGAATTGAAATTCAGATATCCTCTGAAGTATGGTCTTTTGTGACCATGTTTGTGCAATCACTTAAAGGCTTTATTGCAATGTGCCTTGATGTTTCGTAAACTTGTGTGTGATATATGTTTATTTATTATTTTTATGGCTGGCTCAGCCTGCCCTGAGGGCAGGGCTGGCGCAGCATGTGGTGCCGGGGATCGAACCGCGGTCCCTGCAGCTGCCCAAGCTTTCCTAAGCAGGCGCTTTAGACCACTGAGCCATCCCGCCGGGCCCTTGTGTGTGATATATGCAATGAGTGTGCTGACTCCAGCAGTACCACAATGAAGTCACCGATAAATGCACTTGGTGTGTTGATAGGAGTGTGTGCTGAGGGGAGAAACACTTCATACAGTGAACCTGGTCCTCAGGGAGTTAAGTTGTGAAGAACAAGAGTCCAGGTAAAGAACATGTAGGAGATTTCTAGAAATACCTTGTTCAGTGTTGTATGGAGAAGATGCATTGGCAGGTTTATTGAAATACATACAGAAGTATTTATAAATATGGATATCATAAATATTGACATGAAAACTTGTTCTTGTGTGTCCAAAGCAGAGAAGACCACTGAGTCAGACAGCAGATGGCAGGGATAGGCATTCTTTGAATTCCACAGTCAACAGGAAAAATAATTTGTGCTCAAATTCCAGCTGGCTAATATTCTAATAAATGGTATAAAATGCTATCAAAGTCACCCGTATTCAGTATTTCTTAGTAGGTCTCATGCAAAATCACCACGAGGCAGTAGTCTTAAATAGAAGAGAAAAAGTTATTCTGTTTATTAAATGCTCATTTAAGCAAGCCAAATAATTAGATTTTTTAAGCAAGTAATTACATAAGAGCATGAACCATATTTGAATTTAATATTCAAACCAGTTGTTGACATTTTATGCAATTATTATTGCATAGTTAAACATTTTCAAAATGCTGTTGAATTCCTTGAAAATGTAACGCTTTAGATTTTTTCAATTCTTCTATTTTAGGAACTGATGCATTATACAAGAGAAAAGAAAAATCCTTAGTGTGATGCAATAAGATACAGATCATGGCTCTGCCATTAATCATGTAGCATTCTGGAAGCTGATTATCCTGAGATTCGGTTTATTCTTCTATAACAATGGTTCCTTCTTAGGGCTGTAGTAAGAATTAAGTTCAGACAATTTCTACAGTGTACGTAAAGCAGAGTTGGCAACCCGAAAATCTTTGTTTTATGTGTTTAGGACAGGGTCTAGAGGATCCAGAAGGTCTCACTGCATAGATTGGACTCATAGTGATCCTCTTGAATTCAGCCTCCTGAGTGCTGGGATTATAGGCACAGGTCACCATGCCCAGTCTCAATCACCATCTCAGTGTGCCCCAAGGTCTGGGCAGCCATGGCACCCCAGGGATTGAATCCTGGTCCGTACACCTGCCTAAGCAGGCGCTTTTGTCCATTGAGCTATCTGGCCAGCCCTCATTCTGCACATTTTGATTTTATTTACTATGACACCCATGGTCTGAAAATTTGATAATTTCTCAGCCTGCTTCCAAAGGCCATGTGTGACCACATCTACACGTGCTCCTCCTCGGACTGCTCTCACTCCGTCCTGGCTCCTGCCTTCCTGCTCACTCTGCTTCTGAAGGAGCACAGGGAATGTTCCTGGTAAATGTCACACTGTTCTTACCTCTGAAATGCTATCCCTAGGACTCAGTTCTGCTGAGACTATAGTTCCCATATCCTCCAGGCAGGACAAATTGTCCTGAACAATCTCCTAGTGATCTGTCCTTTCGCTAACACAACTCCTGTCATTCTCTTCCATTAGACCGTCATGTCCTCAAATGAGTATATTATAGTTGGCTCTTTCTATCTGCAGCTTCAGCCACAGCACAGTCAAGCAAACAAGGACTGAAAGTACTGGAAAGCTGTGTATTGTAATTTCTCAGCGAACCCACTTCCAACTGAGAATCTGCTGTCTCTCAGCACAGTGAACTGCGGGGACAGCCATAAGTGTCCGCTCCAGGTGTCTCAGTTACCTTAAGCATGTCAGAATAAGAAGTATGTATGCTTTCTCCAAACCTGCCTCCTGCATCGCATGACTGGAACCAGAGGAGAACTTTGAAGGTGTTGAGACGGATAATGCCACAAAATGGAAAATGCCTGTGTCATTGATAAACTAAGAAAAGAAAAATCCATCCTTAACCAAGAATACCCATATCGAATGGTTCTGTGAGCAATAAATGAACCTCGTGTTAACCACTGAAAAGCTAAGGGTTTCAATTGCTTGTGTTACTGTTATTATTTAAGTAGCACAGGCAGCTGATCAGATCCAAGGCTAGAAATTAGCCTCTGGATTGTCCAGACACGCCACTCTTCAGATATGCCACAACCTCCAACAATGTGAAATCCGCAGTAGGTACCCAACTTCATTAAATAAAAGGCCATTCTTTACCAAAACTGTAAATATGGATAAAGAAATTTTAATGCTTTGAATCAAGATATTGGATCATATAATTGTGTGTTTCATGTGATTTTCCAGTGCTCTGAAATCTGTAAAATCTCTAGTCTAATAAATTCTGTACAGTCTTCTGCGCTGGTGTCCTTTCTGTTTGTTCTGGCTCGGAATTTATAAAATTCCATTCTCATGCTCTTCTTCTGATATTTATCTATATTAATTCTTCACATACTCTCAGGTCCACATTTGAGGTGAGTAAACACACCTTAGCTCCAAGGTAAGAGCCACGAGCAGTTGTTAAAGTGGTTGTAGAAAAAGTTACAAAAATTGCATGACTAATTTCAGGTACTCTGCTATACAATAGGTATTAGTTCACTGTGTCAGCAATTCCACTACCCCAATTCAAGGGAAGGAAGACATATTTAGAAAGATTAAGCAACTTGTTTGATGCCACATAATTAGGCAATAATAGAGCTAGGGTGAGAATTAGGATCTTGATTTAGGAACCCACGTTTCTACAGGACAGCCATTTCCAAGCCACAAAGACTGGTTCCATCTAACTTAAACCAAACAGAAGTTCTACGTTCATGACTGCAGATGAGTATAAGCAAACAAACAAACAGAACAAAGACAAATCAGGGACCACAGAAATCCTTGAAATCCAGGGGCAAACAACTGTGAACTCAAGTGGGGACGGTTACGGGGATGCTCTGAGGTCACACCTGTTTGTGTTCCTCTCCTTACAGACAAACGCTATGACAGAAGTCTTTGCCTGGCCTCTCTCAAGTCACCCATGCCTTGGCAAAAGGATACCAGGCACCACCAGCAGTAGTCCCTCAGGACTACCTGACAGAGTGAGATCACCCATAAAGTAAGATAAAGGGAGTGTTATTAGAAACAATTTTTTTAAAAAAACATACTTGGAAAGCTACATGAGGGACACTTACTGCAGCAGGACACAAAAAGAATGAGGATCCTCAAATCCAGCAAAAGCTACAGGGCCAACAAAATGTCAAAAAATATATTTCTACTCACCCACTCACCATATTTAAACAAGCCCTGGCTCAAATTCCTCCTTTGTTTAAGAGAATGCGTTCTGACTTGAATAAGGACCTAACTATTGTTCCTCTACATATGATCTCTGAGGAATTTGCTAAACTCAACAAGGTCAGGTTCTTTGTGAGCGCTGCTACCTATCCCTCATGTATCTTGAGTTGAGTGTGTCATGAGAATCCATTTCAATACTCATGAACAACTTTCGGCACGGGGACAGCAAAAGGACTCAGTAGATAATGTTTATTCCTGCTACTGACCAATCTGGATGCAATTCTAGCCCCTCCTCAGAGCCTTGTGAGAAGACCTGGATGGGAGCCTCACAGAGAATCCAACGGAATGCCTTCCTCTCTGTGGTGTTCTGGCTTGTCTAAAGAACCAAGAAGTTAGAATCAGCTCTCACTTGCCTAGATGCAAGTTCGTTCAAAGAAGATATTGCATTCACTGTCACCACTGGGGCCTGGAGACAGAAACGGGGAGATAGGATTTGCCTGTGTGTGCTAATCCCCACCATAGGGAGAAAAAGGTGTTTATTGTTTTTATAAAAGGGGGCAGGAGCTTGCTCAGAAGCTTTGTTTGTTTCTCTCTGAAAGCACAGAGCATGCTCCCCACCCCCCCAGGAATGCTAGACCAGCCTGCTTCCTGCCCTGGGATCTGTTTCTTTTTCACACCCCAGGACAAACACATGGCATGGTAAGTAAAAGCCAGGCATTCCCAGCACTAGCTACTCCTTGGCCTTCCTCTGACTTGGTTTCCTTATCTGCAAACTGAGGATTGCTATAAAAAAAAAAAGAAACCCATCCGTAGGGGGCCACCAAGAAAAACAAATGCTCTGTGATCCACAGATAACACAGAGCAGGCTAATTGGCTGGGCCACAGAGGGAGCCATCAGAGGGGGGAACACCGGCTCTAGGAGTCCCAGCCTCAGTGTGTGCCAGGCAATGGTTCTCCACTGCATCTGTGTCTTAGACAGCTTAGATGGAAAAGAGGGTACAGAATGAGCTCTAAAATGCCCCAGTCACTTGAATGTGCAAGTTGCTGGGTGCTGATGCATGAATCGAAGCCCTTTCATGAGATTTTTATCCATCCCTTAGAGGGCTGCTCACCAGGCGCGCTCCAGGGTCACCGGAGAGATTATGCTTGAGTGGCTTGCATGAATGGCAGAAAGGAGAGGAAGAAAGGAAAGGAGACGCTGAAGAAGGGAAGGAAAAAGAGGGAGAAGGAAACCCAGCTGTAGCTATAGCTCGCTTTGTGCAGCCCACCAGTGCCTTCTAACCGCACTGAAAATCTCCCCTGGAGAACTGGGGAATGATAGGTAGTAGATGGGTAGATGATAGGTAGGTACATAGATGATAGATAGATGGATAGATAGATAGATAGATAGATAGATAGATATAGATATGATGATGAGTAGACAGTTTGATGATTGATTGATAGACAGATAGATATAGATGATGATTAATAGATACATAGATAATTATAGATATGATGATAGATAGATATAAATATGACTATTAATAGATATAGATATGATGGATAAATAGACAGATATAGACATAATGATTAATAGATAGATGGATAGATAGATAGATAGATAGATACCTTTTTTCGAAGATATGGGCACAAAGATGTTTATTCTGCACTTACAAGCGCAAAACAAAAACGAGTAATTCAAATACCCAACAACTATGCTCAGGTAAACTGTAACACCTCTACAGAATAGTAGATAACAATTTAAATGGCACGTCTTAATATTATATAGTCACATCACAAATATCTATAGTGTAATGTTACATTTTTAAGGCATAGTACAAAACTGAACAAATGCTGCCATAAAGGACTGCATTCCTGTCTAGCCTTTCCATGTTTTGTAAATATCACCTGAAGTATGTTATAATGTGCATGCTATGCATGTGTCCATGTGGATGAGTTTGCCTTCACAGAAAGCAAATTAGACCACTGAGTTTTAGGGTCACCCAAATCATGGGTGTAATTTAGTCTTGTCTATGCACAGATGTGTTTCTTTCTTTTCTTTCAAACATTGCCTGGGAAACCATGGTGAGGACAGACACATTCTTGCTGTGAAGAGCACGAGGATAGCTCTTCATTGCCTAGGGATTCCGGTCCCATTCATTACCCAAGACAGACCCACTCACATTGCTGAGAGAGACAGGGGAACCCTGCAGAGCAAGCAACAAATGGCCGACTAATAACAGTCTTAAAGATTACTGCTGCAGTGACAGACAGATTGACCCAGCTCGTTGTACGCAGCTGCCTGCCTAGCACTTCCCTACACAGAGGGCATTTGCTTGCAGAGAGGCCGCAGTGATTTAGAAAGAGACTCCTTTGCTCTTTGCTTCTCACTGTGCCTGGGCCCATTACTGCTGGTTTACTTTAGACTTGCGACTTAACACTAATTAGGAGATAGTTAGGAATCTGTAAAGAATTAAAAATTTGACCTAACTTTATCAGTAGAACTATGAACTCAATACCAGGAAGGAGGAAGAGCAGAAAGAAGGGAGGAAGAAGAAATGGAAAAAGCTGTATCATCAATCTGGCTAGAAGTCAGTTTCTGTTTAGTTATTAAAACTTACTTTTTATTGCCCCTAAAACTCTTAAGATGTATCTGGAAATTATTCAGTCTCCTTTGTAATTAAAGTTAGCAAGACCAGCATCTCTTAACATGAGTGTTCTTTAAATATCTGTCACCATTTTTTAGGTGTCCGCCCTTACAAAACCTATAATTATAACTTTTATTGTATTACATTGCTAAGTTTATTTTAGACTGGAGAAAATGTCTTTTGGCTCTTTGGCCATAGTGAATGAAAATAGGTTGTGAGAATGTGAGGACCTCGATGGATGAAGGAGGTCGGAACAAATATAGTTTTACGATGTGTTTTCAGTGTGAGCAGGGCTCTGCACTGTAGGGTGAAGCACCAGGAAGATTTACAAGTAACCAGGTGTCATAAACAGAACACAGACCTTTAAAAATAGCTATGGCTGGATCCTGACAAAACCTGAAAAATCAAAATCTTTCACTGAGCTCTGAAGCCAATGTAATTTAGTCCACTTCCTGCGTCTCTCCATAGACCTAAGAAAATGGCTTTATGGATGTGAGTAACAAAGGTACTCAAGATTGTAGCACCCAGAATTATTTCAGTGGGTTCTAATTCCAATGACAAGCGATCCTATAAGACATCACTAGAGGAAAGGCAGAGAGAGAGGAGCAGACGCCCTGCGAAGAGGGAGATGGAGGCTGGAACAAGAAGCCAAGAATTGCCTGGGCTCCAGAACTTTGGAGAGACAAAAATGGGTTTAGTCCCAGAGTCTTCAAAGGAAACTTCGCCCTACTGAGCTTCACCGTAGATTTCTGGTCTCCAGAACTGTGGTGGGTTTCTATTCTTCTAAGTCACTGAGTTTATGGTGATTTGTTGCTGCAGCCCTAGGAAACCAACCCCCAGCTGTGTGAACTTAGTCACATTGCTTATTCCCTGAGCCACTCCAGACTCCTTTGTCAGTAGGGCAATAATGAATACTCAACCTAGTATAATATAAATAACCCAGAACTTGGGAAGTGCACAGTCAAAAGGAGCTGTAGTTGTTATGTTGTTAACACTGTGGAGTTTACCAAAATTGAAGGGAGGCAAGCATTCCATGTTCAACCGCTGGGAATTCTTTATTTTCATTTCCCAAAGCATGCTGTAAATGACTGGTCTGTCTTTAATAACCCAGTTGTGACCAGAGATTAAAATACTGAAAGCTTGCCCTGATGGATTTTTTCAGGGGCCTTACCTTATACTGAGACACATGCTAGATGCTGAGTAAATATTAAACGAAAGAAAGTGGTCAAGGAAACGAGTATAATTAAGCTGGTGTTACAGTCTATTAACCCCTTTGAAAAGAGGAAAACAATGGACTTTCCATTGTGGGAGCCTCACTTGGATCACAAGCTAGAAAATCTTGCAAGGGTGGAATCCGATTAGCTAGTCATGTTCCTCCTCTAAAAAATCTCTAGTTAAGCGCAATGGACTCTCACAAAGAAAATGTTGACCTCACTTTCTTGCTTTCCCGTGACAGAAATACACCCATCCATCTTTTTATTGCTATTATTATTCTCCTTCAGCTACATGCACTTTCCTCATTTCCAACAAGGTTGCTCTGGTAAGGCCTATAGGACCGCCCTTGGGTGATAGCAACCAACACCTAACAGACCTAATTCTTCCTGTGCAAGTCACTACATCCTTCACACACAAGAGCCAGTCAATGAATTTTTAAAAATAGAATCACTGAAGAACAGCTCAGCCGCTTCCCCTCTCACTTGAATAAAACAAAGCTT
Source organism: Myocastor coypus (assembly GCA_004027025.1). Classification (NCBI taxonomy): domain Eukaryota; kingdom Metazoa; phylum Chordata; class Mammalia; order Rodentia; family Myocastoridae; genus Myocastor; species Myocastor coypus. Next base: position 2,995 of record PVJA010026287.1, on the reverse strand, counting down.
TCCCTGGCCTCAAGTCAGGACGAATTGGCCTGCTGCTTCCTTCCCTGCACTCAGTTACCCTGGCCTACTGTGTGTTCCCCAGATGATCCTGTTACTGTCTCAGTAGGCTTTCTCTCCAGGGAGTGATCTTGTCTCTAAAGCATCCCCTCCACGTCCCAACACCTATCTCTTTCTGGACACAGAGCTCTTGCTTCCAGAAACTTCTTAAGGAAAACTGTCTTGGACTGCCACCTACTTCTAGCACAGTGTTTAAATTTTTTGATCACCTCTAGCATACCACCCTCATTGGCTTGTTTCTTTGGTTTCTGTAACTTGTTGAGAACAGAAATTCTGTTCATTTTTGTCCACTGCTGCATCTCTGGCACCCAAAAAAGAAACTGTCTCATGGAAGATGATCAGAAATGTTTCTGAACACTCAAGCAGTGATTGCATACTATTGTGCTTTACTGCTGTAGTTCTCCATTGGAAGTGACTTTTCCCCCAAACAAACATCTATCACTATCTGGAGATGGTTCACAATCTCATATTTGAATTTAGTGCTACTATACTCTAGAAGGTAGAAGCCAGGGCTGCTGTTATAAATCCCACCATGTACACAAGAACCCCACAATGAGAATTTGTCCAGTACCAAAAGCAAGCACCGTGGAGTTGGAGAAAACATAGCCTACAAGTTGCCTGCAAGATATTGTACAGCATGCCGCATACATAGCTGCGGTAAAAGACAGGGTATACCCACAGTAGACTTTGTGAGCAAGGACAATATAACAAAACCACCAACACAGTATCTGACAACAGATTGACTCTTTGCAGATGCATCCACAGTACTATGGAACACTTACGAGCGATGCACCGTCCAGGAAGTAGTCCGGGAAAACTTCACCTGAAAGGTCATAGAAGCTTGCTCTCCCATAGCAACATCCCGCAGCTTTCCTTACTACATGCTCAGACAACATACCACACACACCCTGTGACATATACAGTATTTTCTCCATGAAATCCACTAAGATCTCCATATGCTTGCTTTTAAAATATGATCTCACTGGTTATATTTGATTCTTTATTTTCTACTAATCTATCTTTAAATTTTGATTTTTTTTGCAATTGACAAATAAAAGTTCCATGTATTTTTGATGTCTGACATGAGGTCTTAAAAAATATAGATAATAGATAATAGATAGATAGAGATATAGACACATCGATATAGATATCACAGACTGACTAATTAACATATGCATTATATCATATACTTTCCCATTCTACTTTGAAAATTGTCAAAAATATGGTACATTGTTGATACCTATTATCACCACTATGTGCAAGAGACCTATCATAAGAGTTTTAGTATAGCAAGATTCACATGTCATATGTATAATTTACCACTTGAAATGCATTATAAGGTCAACAAGATAATTCAGAAGACTAAGCAGATGCTTAGGCAAGCAGAAGGACTGGGGTTTGATCCTCAGCGCCACTCTATGTGAGCCCCACACCCTGGCATGCTGAAGCAGCCGCTGAGAGCAGGTGTGGTAGTGTATATCTATAATCCCAGCACTGGGCAGGCTGAAACAGGAGAATCACTATGAGTCAAAGCTGTATAGTGAGATCCTGTACCAAAGAAATAAACATTTTTTTAAAAATAGAAAGAACTTGACAACCAGTTTCTGAGATACACCTGGCTTCAGGAGACCATGTGCTGGGTCTATGATGTGGACAGACAGGAGTGACTCAGGAAAAGTCCTCAGGAGTAATACCATAGGGCACGGCTTTGTGGTTTGTGAGGAAACTTGGGGTCGGGAAAGAAACAGCCCACAGTCATTGGTTTGAGTTGTCCAGATACAAATTATAGTGGAAAACTCTTAAAAATCAGAGGAAGTAACAGTTTCCAAGGTCAGGGGTGACTCAGTTGCAAGAAGATGGCAGGAGCAGTAGAATAGAGTACTTCAGTGTAGATCAGGGTGGCTCTGTGCACGAAGTCTTTCCAGGTTCTCCAAGTCTACTTTTTATTGTCTTTGTTTGCACAAGGTAGTGGATTGAGGACAGTGTCATTCTTCACAGGAAACCAAAATACACACCTTAAATGCCTTATCATACCTGGTGTCAGCCCGTGAATAGCCAAAAACATTGCCTACAATGGCCCTGAAAGACCCACTCAAACTATTAGAAACTTCATAAGTAAAATTAGTAAACTTGGCCTTTTTACATGGTTAACGTGATTTCTATTTTGAAATCATACACACAGGAGCACATTTGCCAAGCGATCAAGCCCTTTTTACTTCTTAGGGAGCACATGAATACAGGGTTGACACATAGAGCTTTCATCTTTGATTTTCAGACAGTAGAAAGTCTGTTGCCATGGCAATTATTCTTTCACCCTACAAATCCAATCTTCGAAAGACAAAGAACAACTATGATAATTCCCTATGAACAACTAAGATAATTCCTGAAGACGCCTGCTTTGGGGAATCAAATTGGTGAAATACCTTCCTACCCCATGTAGAGTTATCCCCCCAATCTCTGACATTCGACTTTGGCTTCATGATTAAGGATTTTATCAATTCAGGAAGTTTTAAAACATAACCAGAGTCTTCTTTGTGGATGAAAGCCTTTCCCTTGGTCTTATGTCCATGAAAGAAATTTGCCTCAAACAATACTGCACTCGCTAAATCTCTGTCTGGCTTGATTGTGGGCCTTGGGAAAGATACTCTAGAGGTACCTTAGAGCTGTTTATCAAATAAAAAGGTGTTATTTAGTGCCTAACACTAAATAACACTGAACAACATAGCTAGTCCTCAAGTATCTTTTTTTTTTTCAATTCTTTTATTGTTTAAATTTAACAATGGTTATATTACATATTTTCATCATCGGATCAGTTTAGATTAATACATATAGGTATATAAGATTGATCAAACAACTAAACATTAACCTTTCTAAATCCACATTACTTTTTTTTTTCTTTTCCCCCTTTTTTTCTTTGAAAGTTGACATATTGCATATT